>JAVSCE010016556.1:0-38554 GCA_032199065.1 Smutsia gigantea
GTCAGGGAGTATAATTCCCCTGTTTTATTCCGTCTTCTCAGGATTGCTTTGGCTATTTGGGGTCTTTTGTGGTTCCATATGAATTTTAGAATTATTTGTTCCAGTTCATTGAAGAAAGCTGTTGGTAGTTTGATAGGGATTGCGTTGAATCTGTAGATTGCTTTAGGTAGTATAGCCATTTTGAGAATATTTATTCTTCCTAGCCAAGAGCATGGGATGCATTTCCATTTGTTAGTGTCCTCTTTAATTTCTCTTAGGAGTGTCTTGTAGTTTTCAGAGTACAGGTCTTTCACTTCCTTCGTTAGGTTTATTCCTAGCTATTTTATTCTTTTTGATGCGATTGTGAATGGAATTGTTTTTCTGATTTCTCTTTCTGTTAGTTCATCGTTAGTGTATAGGAAAGCAACCGATTTCTGTGTGTTAATTTTGTATCCTGCAACTTTGCTGAATTCAGATATTAGTTCTAGTAGTTTTGGAATGGAATCTTTAGGGTTTTTTATGTACAGTATCATGTCATCTTCAAATAGTGACAATTAGACTTCTTCTTTACCAATCTGGATGCCTTGTATGTCTTTGTCTGATTCCTGTGGCTAGGACCTCCAGTACTATGTTGAATAACAGTGGAGAGAGTGGGCATCCCTGTCTTGTTCCCGATCTTAGACGAAAAGCTTTCAGCGTCTTGCCTTTAAGTATGATGTTAGCTGTGGGTTTGTCACATATGGCCTTTATGATGTGGAGGTACTTGCCGTCTATACCCATTTTGTTGAGAGTTTTAATCAGGAATGGATGCTGAATTTTGTCAAATGCTTTTTCAGCATCTATGGAGATGATCATGTGGTTTTTGTTCTTCTTTTTGTTGATGTGGTGGATGATGTTGATGGATTTTCGAATGTTGTACCATCCTTGCATCCCTGGGATGAATCCCACTTGATCATGGTGTATGATCCTCTTGACGTATTTTTCAATTCGGTTTTCTAATATTTTCTTGAGTATTTTTTGCATCTAAGTTCATCAGGGATATTGGTCTGTAATTTTCTTTTTTGGTGAGGTCTTTTCCACGTTTTGGTATTAGAGTGATGCTTGCTTCATAGAATGAGTTTGGAAGTATTCCCTCCTCTTCTATTTTTTGGAAAACTTTAAGGAGAATCCGTGTTATTTCTTCTCTATATGTCTGGTAGAATTCAGAGGTGAGTCCATCTGGTTCGGGGGTTTTTTCTTGGGCAGTTTTTTGATTACCAATTCGATTTCGTCGCTGGTGATTGGTCTGTTTAGTTTTTGTTTCTTGCTTGGTCAGGCTTGGAAGGTTGTATTTTTCTAAGAAGTTGTCCATTTCTTCTATGTTTTCCAGCTTGTTAGCATATAGATTCTCATAATATTCTCTTATGATTCTTTGTACTTCTGTGGGGTCCGTTGTGATTTTTCCTTTCTCATTTCTGATTGTGTTTATGTGTGTAGATTCTCTTTTTCTCTTAATGAGTCTGGCTAGGGGTTTATCTATTTTGTTTATTTTTTCAAAGAACCAGCTCTTGGTTTTATTGATTTTTTCTATTGTTTTATTCTTCTCAATTTTATTTATTTCTTCTCTAATCTTTATTATGTCCCTCCTTCTGGTGACTTTGGGCCTCATTTGTTCTTCTTTTTCCAATTTCAGTAATTGTGTCTTTAGACTATTCATTTGGGAATGTTCTTCCTTCTTTAAATAGGCCTGGATTGCAATATACTTTCCTCTTAGAACTGCCTTTGCTGCGTCCCACAGAAGTTGTGGCTTTGTGTTGTTGTTGTCATTAGTCTCCATATATTCTTTGATTTCTGTTTTGATTTGGTCGTTAACCCATTGATTAATTAGGAGAGTGTTGTTAAGTCTCCATGTATTTGTGAGCCTTTTTGATTTCTTTCTAAAATTTATTTCTAGTTTTATACCTTGGTGATCTGAGAAGTTGGTTGGTAGGATTTCAATATTTTTGAAATTACTGAGGTTCTTTTTGTGGCCTAGTATGTGGTCTATTCTGGAAAATGTTCCATGTGCACTTGAGAAGAATGTGTATCCTGTTGCTTTTGGGTGTAGAGTTCTGTAGATGTCTGTTAGGTCCATCTGTTCTAGTGTGTTGTTCAGTGCCTCTGTGTCTTTACTTATTTTCTGTCTGGTTGATCTGTCCTCTGGAGTGAGTGGTGTGTTGAAGTCTCCTAAGATGAATGCATTGCTGTCTATTTCCTCCTTTAATTCTGTTAGTATTTGTCTCACATATGCTGGCGCTCCTGTGTTGGGTGCATATATATTTATAATGGTTATATCTTCTTGTTGGACTGACCCCTTTATCATTATGTAGTGTCCTTCTTTATCTTTTGCTACTTTCTTCGTTTTGAAGTCTATTTTGTCTGATACAAGTACTGCAACACCTGCTTTTTTCTCTTTGTTGTTTGCATGAAATATCTTTTTCCATCCCTTCACTTTTAGTCTGTGTATATCTTTGGATTTGAGGTGAGTTTCTTGTAGGCAGCATATAGATGGGTCTTGCTTTTTTATCCATTCTGTTACTCTGTGTCTTTTGATTGGTGCATTCAGTCCATTTACATTTAGGATGATTATTGATAGGTATGTACTTATTGCCATTGCTGGCTTTAGATTCGTGGTTACCAAGGGTTCAAGGGTTGCTTCTTTACTATCTAACAATCTAACTTAACTTTCTTGTTAAGTTATTGTAAACACAGTCTGATGTTTCTTTCTTTCTCTCCCTTCTTATTCCTCCTCCTCCATTCTTTCTATAATAGGTGTTTTATTCTTTGCCTTTAGTTAGTATTTGGATGGTCTGCTTTCTTTGCTATGATTTTATTTTCTCTGGTGACATCTTTTTAGCCTTAGGTGTGCTTCCATCTAGAGCAGTCCATTTAAGATATCCTGTAGTGGTGGTTTATGAGAAGCAAACTCTCTCAACTTTCGTTTATCTGGAAATTGTTTAATCCCTCCATCATATTTAAATGATAATCGTGCTGGATACAATATTCTTGGTTCGAGGCCCTTCTGTTCCATAACGTTTAATATATCATGCCATTCTCTTCTGGCCTGTAAGGTTTCTGTTGAGAAGTCTGATGATAGTCTGTTGGGTTTTCCTTTGTAGGTGATCTTTTTTCTCTCTCTAGCTGCCTTTAATACCCTGTCTTTATCTTTGATCTTTGCCATCTTAATTATTATGTGTCTTGGTGTTGTCTTCCTTGGGTCCCTTGTGTTGGGAGATCTATGAGCTTCAGTGGACTGTGAGACTACTTCCTTCCCCAGCGAGGGAAAGTTTTCAGCAATTATTTCTTCAAAGACACTTTCTATCCCTTTTTCTCTCTCTTCTTCCTCTGGTACTCCTATAATGCGAATATTGTTCCATTTGGATTGGTCACACAGTTCTCTTAATATTCTTTCATTCCTAGAAATCCTTTTATCTCTCTCTGCCTCAGCTGCTCTGTACTCCTGTTCTCTGTTTTCTATTCCATTAACAGTCTCTCGCATCTCATCCATTCTGCTGTTAAGCCCGTCGATCGCTTGTCTGATTTCTGTATTGTCTTTCCTCAGTTCCCTCACTTCCTCCCTCAGCTCTTGCACATTTCTCTGTAGGTCCATCAGCATGGTTATGACTTTTATTCTGAATTCTTTTTCAGGAAGACTGTGCATTTCCATCCCTTCAGACTCCCTCTCTGGGGTTGTCTGGTTGATTTTGGTCTGAACCATATTCCTCTGTCTTTTCATGGCTATATAATTGGTCACTGATAGTTGCCACGTATGTCAGCTGGGCTCTTTAAGACTTTAAAAAGAGAAGAAAGAAAAAGAGAAAAAAAAGAAAGAAAAGAAAAAACAAAAGATAAACAAGAAAAAAACAAAAAAAATGCCCACCTGACGTAGATTCTGTGGGAATGCTCTCGGTGGCACTATTGCCCCACTATTCCACAGCTGTGACTGTGCTGCTCCGCAGTGCTCTTTATCTCTCTGGCAGGGGTGGGAACGAATAGGAGGCTGTTGATCTCAGTGAGAAGTGTTAAGTATGGCTACGCTTCCTCAGTCACCAGCTAAGGCATCTGAAACTCCCCAGGACTCCCAGCCTGCTGGGCTGAGTGTGCTGGGGCGATCCGGCTCCTCCGCTGGGCTCCTGTCTCTTTAAGACCGCTGAAGAAAGCACGCGCTTTTTTTTTTTTTCCTTCCCGGGAGCCGGCTGCAAGCACCCTGGCGCGTTCCCCGCTCAGATCCTGCCCCTCTGTCTCTCCAATCTCCGCTGCACTGCGCAATGTGGGTCAGCGCTCCCCGCGCAGATCACCGGGGCTGGCTACTTCGCGGGGTGTACTTCCACTCCCTCCCGGCTCTGAATCCTCTCCTCCCGCCGGTGCGCTGGGGTGGGGGAGGGCTCGGGTCCCGCCGGGTCGCGGCTCCGTATCTTACCCGCCTCTTGGGGTGCCGAGTCCTCTCGGGTGTAGCTGCACGCTGTGCGCTTTCCTGTGTATTCTCGTCTCTCTTTTAGGAATAGATGTATTTTCTGTGTTTTCGTAGATAAATATAGTGTTGGGAGGAGATTTCTGCCGCCCTGCTCACACCGCCATCTTCCCGGAAGTCCATCCCATCATTTTTGCCCTTTAATATTCAAAATCAATCTCTGAGATATAAGGACTGAAAAAAACCTTATCTACATATGCTTATTACACTTAAAAAATTAATATAATCCCTCAAGATCATCAAATAACTATGCAATGTTAAAATTTCCCTGCTTGTTTCAGGATTTGTTTTTTACTGTGTATTTATTTGAGTTAGGATCCAAACAGGTCCATGCATTTATAAGGCTCTTTTAATTTATGAAAGTTCCCTTTTTCCCCTTTCCATGGCATTTATTTGTTGAAGCAATCCCACTTAATTTATTTCCGTATTGATTCACTAAGTGGAAGATGTGACTTAGTTCTTCCCTGTCTTTCTGTTTGTGTATGGTAATCTTAACCCTTCTCATACTGAATGTGGTTTTGATATATAGAGACAGAGAATTTTCATCCATGGTCCTTAGTATGGTGACAATCTAATTCATCAAGTTCACTGAAAAAATTGACATGCCATCAGCAGCGAGGCTGGAAGAGGAGTATTGGATGTCTTGAAAGACTGTATCTGACTCCACCAGGGGCTGTCTTCCCAAGGGATTGATGAGGGCAGGTTTGATTTTACTCAATTTTTGCTCAAGTAATGACGCTAGAACCCAAGCCCCACTTAGATATAATTCCAGTGTGTGGTGGACTAAACAGGACTGGAATTGGAGTAAGTCTGCCTGATTTGAGTTGGTTCTTCACTGTTTATAAATTTCATCTGAAGTTTTTGTTTTTAGATTAATAGTAGAATTTCGTTTGAGATAATTGTTGCCTCTTGAGTGTATATATATTTGAATGAACCCTTCAGGTATTAAAAGTAACTTTTCCCTCTTACTGCCCTTGTCCATTTTGTGATGTCCCAATACCACCTCAGGGATGCCATTCATGTTGGGTGAGGGTGCGCAGTTGGAGATGAGTGGGTAGTATTGGGCTCCAGATGCCTTCCGCCCACAACCTCACATAGCGGTTTCTTTTTTCTCTTGTGTTTTTAAAAAATTTTTTATGTTGCTATCATTGATCTACAATTACATGAGCAACATTATGGTTACTAGACTCCCCCTATTATCAAGTCCCCATCACATACCCCATTGCAGTCACTGTCCATCAGCATAGTAAGATGCTATAGAATCACTACTTGTCTTCTCTGTGTTGTACAGCACTCCCTGTGCGCCTGACCCCCTACATTATGTGTGCTCATCATAATGCCCCCTTACCCCCCTTATCCCTCCCTTCCCACCTATCCTCTCCAGTCCCTTTCCCTTTGGTAACTGTTAGTCCATTCTTGGGTTCTGTGAGTCAGCTGCTGTTTTATTCCTTCAGTTTTTTCTTTGTTCTTATACTCCACATGTGAGTGAAATCATTTGATACTTGTCTTTTTCGGCCTGGCTTATTTCACTGAGGATAATACCCTCTAGCTCTATCCATGTTGTTGCAAATGGCAGGAATTGTTTTCTTCTTATGGCTGAATAATATTCCATTGTGTATATGTACCACATCTTCTTTATCCATTCATCTACTGATGGACACCTAGGTTGCTTCCATTTCTTGGCTTTTGTAAATAGTGCTGTGATAAAGATAGGGGTGCATATGTCTTTTTCAAATTGGGCTGCTGCATTCTTAGGGTAAATTCCTAGGAGTGGAATTCCTGGGTCAAATGGTATTTCTATTTTGAGTTTTTTGAGGAACCTCCATATTGCTTTCTACAATGGTTGAACAAATTTACATTCCTACCAGCAGTGTAGGAGGGTTCCCCTTTCTCCACATCCATGTCAACATTTGTTGTTGTTTGTGTTTTGGATGTTGGCCATCCTCACTGGTGTGAGGTGATATCTCATTGTGCTTTTAATTTGCATTTCTCTGATGATTAGCAATGTGGAGCATCTTTTCATGTGCCTGTTGGCCATCTGAATTTCTTTTTTGGAGAAGTGTCTGTTCATATCCTCTGCCCATTTTTTAATTGGATTATTTGCTTTTTGTTTGTTGAGTTGCATGAGCTCTTTATATATTTTGGATGTCAACCCTTTATCGGATATGTCATTTATGAATATATTCCCCCAAACTGTAGGATGCCTTTTTGTTCTATTGATGGTGTCCTTTGCTGTACAGAAGCTTTTCAGCTTGATGTAGTCCCACTTGTTCATTTTTGCTTTTGTTTTCCTTGCCCATGGAGATATGTTCATGAAGAAGTTGCTCATGTTTATGTCCAAGAGATTTTTGCCTATGTTTTTTTCCTAAGAGTTTTATGGTTTCATGACTTATATTCAGGTCTTTGATCCATTTTGAATTTACTTTTTTGTATGGGGATAGACAATGATCCAGTGTTATTCTCTTACATGTAGCTGTCCAGTTATGCCAACACCAGCTGTTGAAGAGGCTGTCATTTCCCCATTGTATATCCATGGCTCCTTTATCATATATTAATTGACTGTATAATTTTGTATTGATATCTGGACTCTCTATTCTGTTCCACGGGTCTGTGGGTCTGTTCTTGTGCCAGTACCAAATTGTCTTGAGTACTGTGGCTTTGTAGTAGAGCTTGAAGTTGGGAAGTGAGATCCCGCCTGCTTTATTCTTCCTTCTCAGGATTGCTTTGGCTATTTGGGGTCTTTTGTGGTTTCATATGAATTTTAGAACTATTTGTTCTAGTTTGTTGAAGAATGCTGTTGGTATTTTGATAGGGATTGCATCGAATCTGTAGATTGCTTTAGGCAGTATAGCCATTTTAACAATATTAATTCTTCCTAGCCAAGAGCATGGGATGAATTTCCATTTGTTAGTGTCCTCTTTAGTTTCTCTTAAGAGTGTCTTGTACTTTTCAGGGTATAGGTCTTTCACTTCCTTGGTTAGGTTTATTCCTAGGTATTTTATTCTTTTTGATGCAATTGTGAATGGAATTGTTTTCGTGAATTCTCTTTCTGATAGTTCATTAGTGTATAGGAAAGCAACAGATTACTGTGTATTAATTTTGAATCTGCAACTTTGCTGAATTCAGATATTCTGGTAGTTTTGGAGTGGAGTCTTTAGGGTTTTTATGTACAATATCATGTTATCTGCAAATAGTGACAGTTTGAGTTCTTAACCAATCAGGATGCCTTATATTTCTTTGTTTTGTCTGATTGCCATGGCTAGGACCTCCAGTACTATGTTGAATAAAAGTGGGGAGAGTGGGCATCCCTGTCTTCTTCTCGATCTTACATAAAAAGCTTTTAGCTTCTTGCTCTTAAGTATGACGTTAGCTGTGGGTTTGTCATATATAGCCCTTATTTTTTTTTCCTTTTTATTTTTATTTATTTAATATAATTTATTTTATTATCATTAATTTACAATTACATGTGCAATACTACGATTATTAAACTACCCCTTCATCAGGTCCCCCCCACCAACCCCATTACAATCTCTGTCCATCAGCATAGTGAGATGCTATAGAATCACTACTTGTCTTCTCAGAGTTGTACTGCCCTCCCCGTGCCCCCCCAACATTACATCTGCTAATCGTAATGCCCCTTTTTCCCTCCTATCCCTCCCTTCCCACCCATTTTCCCCAGTCCCTTTCCCTTTGGTAACTATTAGTCCGTTCTTGGGTTCTGTGAGTCTGCTGCTGTTTTGTTCCTTCAGTTTTTTTCTTTGTTCTTATACTCCACATATGAGTGAAATCATTTGATACTTGTCTTTTTCGGCTTGGCTTATTTCACTGAGCATAATACCCTCTAGCTCCATCCATGTTGTTGCAAATGGTAGGATTTGTTTTCTTCTTATGGCTGAATAATATTCCATTGTGTATATGTACCATATCTTCTTTATCCATTCATCTATTGATGGACACTTAGGTTGCTTCCATTGCTTGGCTATTGTAAATAGTGCTGCGATAAACATAGGGGTGCATCTGTCTTTCTCAAATTGGGCTGCTGCATTCTTAGGGTAAATTCCTAGGAGTGCAATTCCTGGGTCAAATGGTATTTCTATTTTGAGTTTTTTGAGGAACCTCCATACTGCTTTCCACAATGGTTGAACTAATTTGCATTCCCACCAGCAGTGTAGGAGGGTTCCCTTTTCTCCACATCCTCGCCAACATTTGTTGTTGTTTGTGTTTTGGATGTTGGCCATCCTCACTGGTGTGAGGTGATATCTCATTGTGGTTTTAATCTGCATTTCTCTGATGATTAGTGATGTGGAACGCCTGTTGGCCATCTGAATTTCTTCTTTGGAGAAGTGTCTATTCATGTCCTCTGCCCATTTCTTAATTGGATTATTTGCTTTCTGTTTGTTAAGGCATGAGTTCTTTATATATTTTGGATGTCAACCCTTTATCAGATACGTTTTTTATGAATATATTCTCCCATACTGTAGGATGTGTTTTTGTTCTACTGATGGTGTCCTTTGCTGTACAGAAGCTTTTCAGCTTGATATAGTCCCACTTGTTCATTTTTGCTTTTGTTTCCCTTGCCCGGGGAGATATGTTCATGAAGAAGTTGCTCATGTTTATGTCCAAGAGATTTTTGCCTATGTTTTTTTCTAAGAGTTTTATGGTTTCATGACTTACATTCAGGTCTTTGATCCACCTTGAGTTTACCTTTGTGTATGGGGCTAGACAGTAGTCCAGTTTCATTCTCTTACATGTAGCTATCCAGTTTTTCCAACACCAGCTGCTGAAGAGGCTGTCATCTCCCCATTGTATATCTAAGGCACTTTTATCAAATATTAATTGACTGTATATGTTTGGGTTAATGTTTTGATTTTCTATTCTGTTCCACTGGTCTGTGGGTCTGTTTTTGTGCCAATACCATATTGTATTGATTACTGTGGCTTTGTAGTAGAGCTTGAAGTCAGGTAGTGTAATTCCCCCTGTTTTATTCCTCCTTCTCAGGATTGCTTTGGCTATTCGGGGTCTTTTGTTTTTCCATATGAATTTTAGGATTATTTGTTCCAGTTCATTGAAGAAAGCTGTTGGTAGTTTGATAGGGATTGCATTGAATCTGTAGATTGCTTTAGGTAGTATAGCCATTTTGACAATATTTATTCTTCCTAGCCAAGAGCATGGGATGCATTTCCATTTGTTAGTGTCCTCTTTAATTTCTCTTAGGAGTGTCTTGTAGTTTTCAGAGTACAGGTCTTTCACTTCCTTCGTTAGGTTTATTCCTAGGTATTTTATTCTTTTTGATGCAATTGTGAATGGAATTGTTTTTCTGATTTCTCTTTCTTTTAGTTCATCATTAGTGTATAGAAAGCAACAGATTTCTGTGTGTTAATTTTGTATCCTGCAACTTTGCTGAATTCAGATATTAGTTCTAGTAGTTTTGGAATGGAATCTTTAGGGTTTTTTATGTACAGTATCATGTCATCTGCAAATAGTGACAATTTGACTTCTTCTTTACCAATCTGGATGCCTTGTATGTCTTTGTTTTGTCTGATTGCCGTGGCTAGGACTCCAGTACTATGTTGAATAACAGTGGAGAGAGTGGGCATCCCTGTCTTGTTCCCGATCTTAGATGAAAGCTTTCAGCTTCTCGCCATTAAGTATGATGTTAGCTGTGGGTTTGTCATATATGGCCTTTATGATGTTGAGGTACTTGCCGTCTATACCCATTTTGCTGAGAGTTTTAATCAGGAATGGATGCTGAATTTTGTCAAATGCTTTTTCAGCATCTATGGAGATGATCATGTGGTTTTTGTTCTTCTTTTTATTGATGTGGTGGATGATGTTGATGGATTTTAGAATGTTGTACCATCCTTGCATCCCTGGGATGAATCCCACTTGATCATGGTGAATGATCCTCTTGATGTATTTTTGAATTCGGTTTGCTAATATTTTGTTGAGTATTTCTGCATCTACGTTCATCAGGGATATTGGTCTGTAATTTTCTTTTTTGGTGAGGTCTTTGCCCGGTTTTGGTATTAGAGTGATGCTGGCTTCATAGAATGAGTTTTGGAAGTATTCCCTCCTCTTCTATTTTTTGGAAAACTTTAAGGAGAATGGGTGTTATTTCTTCTCTGTATGTCTGGTAGAATTCAGAGGTGAATCCATCAGGCCCAAGGCTTTGTTCTTGGTAGTTTTTTGATTACCAATTCGGGACTACACAGGATTGGTCTGTTTAGTTTTTCTGTTTCTTGCTTGGTCAGTCTTGAAAGGTTGTATTTTTCTAAGAAGTTGTCTGTTTCTTCTAGGTTTTTCAGCTTGTTAGCATATTGATTCTCATAATATTCTCTTATAATTCTTTGTATTTCTGTGGGGTCCATCGTTATTTTTCCTTTCTCATTTCTGATTGTGTTTATGTGTGTAGATTCTCTTTTCCTCTTAATGAGTCTGGCTAGGGGTTTATCTATTTTGTTTATTTTTTCAAAGAACCAGCTCTGGTTTTATTGATTTTTTCAATTGTTTTATTCTTCTCAATTTTATTTATTTCTTCTCTAATCTTTATTATGTCCCTCCTTCTGGTGACTTTGGGCCTCATTTGTTCTTCTTTTTCCAATTTCATTAATTGTGTCTTTAGACTATTCATTTGGGAGTGTTCTTCCTTCTTTAAATAGGCCTGGATTGCAATATACTTTCCTCTTAGAACTGCCTTTGCTGCGTCCCACAGAAGTTGTGGCTTTTGTGTTGTTGTTGTCATTAGTCTCCATATATTCTTTAATTTCCGTTTTGATTTGGTCGTTAACCAATTGATTAATTAGGAGAGTGTTGTTAAGTCTCCATGTATTTAGAGCCTTTTTTGATTTCTTTCTAAAATTTATTTCTAGTTTTATACCTTGGTGATCTGAGAAGTTGGTTGGTAGGATTTCAATATTTTTGAAATTACTGAGGTTCTTTTTGTGGCCTAGTATGTGGTCTATTCTGGAAAATGTTCCATGTGCACTTGAGAAGAATGTGTATCCTGTTGCTTTTGGGTGTAGAGTTCTGTAGATGTCTGTTAGGTCCATCTGTTCTAGTGTGTTGTTCAGTGCCTCTGTGTCTTTACTTATTTTCTGTCTGGTTGATCTGTCCTCTGGAGTGAGTGGTGTGTTGAAGTCTCCTAAGATGAATGCATTGCTGTCTATTTCCTCCTTTAATTCTGTTAGTATTTGTCTCACATATGCTGGCGCTCCTGTGTTGGGTGCATATATATTTATAACAGTTATATCTTCTTGTTGTACTGACCCCTTTATCATTATGTAATGTCTTTCTTTATCTTTTGCTACTTTCTTCATTTTGAAGTCTATTTTGTCTGATACAAGTACTGCAACACCTGCTTTTTTCTCTTTGTTGTTTGCATGAAATATCTTTTTCCATCCCTTCACTTTTAGTCTGTGTATATCTTTGGATTTGAGGTGAGTTTCTTGTAGGCAGCATATAGATGGGTCTGCTTTTTTATCCATTCTGTTACTCTGTGTCTTTTGATTGGTGCATTCAGTCCATTTACATTTAGGGTGATTATTGATAGGTATGTACTTATTGCCATTGCTGGCTTTAGATTCGTGGTTACCAAGGGTTCAAGGGTTGCTTCTTTACTATCTAACAATCTAACTTAACTTTCTTGTTAAGTTATTGTAAACACAGTCTGATGTTTCTTTATTTCTCTCCCTTCTTATTCCTCCTCCTCCATTCTTTCTATAATAGGTGTTTTATTCTTTGCCTTTAGTTAGTATTTGGATGGTCTGCTTACTTTGCTATGATTTTTTTTTTCTCTGGTGACATCTTTTTAGCCTTAGGTGTGCTTCCATCTAGAGCAGTCCATTTAAGATATCCTGTAGTGGTGGTTTATGAGAGGCAAACTCTCTTAACTTTCGTTCATCTGGAAATTGTTTCATCCCTCCATCATATTAAATGATAATCGTGCTGGGTACAATATTCTTGGTTCGAGGCCCTTCTGTTCCATAACGTTAAATATATCATGCCATTCTCTTCTGGCCTGTAAGGTTTCTGTTGAGAAGTCTGATGATAGTCTGTTGGGTTTTCCTTTGTAGGTGATCTTTTTTCTCTCTCTAGCTGCCTTTAATACCCTGTCTTTATCTTTGATCTTTGCCATCTTAATTATTATGTGTCTTGGTGTTGTCTTCCTTGGGTCCCTTGTGTTGGGAGATCTATGAGCTTCGGTGGACTGCGAGACTACTTCCTTCCCCAGCGAGGGAAAGTTTTCAGCAATTATTTCTTCAAAGACACTTTCTATCCCTTTTTCTCTCACTTCTTCGTCTGGTACCCCTATAATGCGAATATTGTTCCGTTTGGATTGGTCACACAGTTCTCTTAATATTCTTTCATTCCTAGAAATCCTTTTATCTCTCTCTGCCTCAGCTGCTCTGTACTCCTGTTCTCTGTTTTCTATTCCATTAACAGTCTCTTGCATCTCATCCATTCTGCTGTTAAGCCCGGCGATCGCTTGTCTGATTTCTGTATTGTCTTTCCTCAGTTCCCTCACTTCCTTCCTCAGCTCTTGCACATTTCTCTGTAGGTCCATCAGCATGGTTATGACTTTTATTCTGAATTCTTTTTCAGGGAGGCTGTGCATTTCCATCCCTTCAGACTCCCTCTCTGGGGTTGTCTGGTTGATTTTGGTCTGAACCATATTCCACTGTCTTTTCATGGCTGTATAATTGGTCACTGATAGTTGCCACGTATGTCAGCTGGGCTCTTTAAGACTTTAAAAAGAGAAGAAAAAAAAAACAAAAAAAAGAAAGAAAAAAAGAAAAAAAAAGAAAGAAAAGAAAAAACAAAAACAAAACAAAAACAAAACAAAATAAAAAAAACCAAAAAAAAATACCCACTGGACGTAGATTCTGTGGGAATGCTCTAGGTGGCGCTATTGCCACACTATTCCACAGCTGTGACTGTGCCGCTCCGCAGGGCCCTTTGTCGCTCTGGCAGGGGTGGGAACGAATAGGAGGCTGTTGATCTCAGTGAGAAGTGTTAAGTATGGCTACGCTTCCTCAGTCGCCAGCTAAGGCGTCTGAAACTCCCCAGGACTCCCAGCCTGCTGGGCTGAGTGTGCTGGGGCTATCCGGCTCCTCCGCTGGGCTCCTGTCTCTTTAAGACCGCTGAAGAAAGCGCGCCCTTTTTTTTTTTTTCCTTCCCGGGAGCCGGCTGCAAGCACCCTGGCGCGTTCCCCGCTCAGATCCTGCCCCTCTGTCTCTCCAGTCTCCGCTGCACTGTGCAATGTGGGTCAGCGCTCCCCACGCAGATCCCCGGGGCTGGCTACTTCGCGGGGTGTGCTTCCACTCCCTCCCGGCTCTGAATCCTCTCCTCCCGCCGGTGCGCTGGGGTGGGGGAGGGCTCGGGTCCCGCCGGGTCGCGGCTCCGCATCTTACCCGCCTCTTGGGGTGCCGAGTCCTCTCGGGTGTAGCTGCACGCTGGGCGCTTTCCTGTGTATTCTCGTCTCTCTTTTAGGAATAGATGTATTTTCTGTGTTTTCGTAGATAATTATAGTGTTGGGAGGAGATTTCTGCCGCCCTGGTCACACCGCCATCTTCCCAGAAGTATATATAGCCTTTATTATGTTGAGGTATTTTCCCTCTGTATGCATTTTTTTGAGAGTTTTTATCATGAATGGATGTTGAATTTTGTCGAATGCTTTTTCAGCATGTATAGAGAGATGATCATGTGGTTTTTGTCCTTCTTTTCGTTGATGTGGTGGATGATGTTAATGGATTTTCAAATATTGTACCATCCTTGCATCCCTGAGATGAATCCCACTTGATCATGGTGTATTATCCTTTTGATGTATTTTTGAATTTGGTTTGCTAGTATTTTGTTGAGTATTTTTGCATCTACATTCATCAGGGATATTGGTCTGTAATTTTCTTTTTTGGTGAGGTCTTTGCGTGGTTTTGGTATTAGAGTGATGCTGGCTTCATAGAATGAGTTTGGAAGTATTCCCTCCTCTTCTATTTTTTGGAAAACTTTAAGGAGAATGGGTATTATGTCTTCTCTGTATTTGTGGTAGAATTCAGTGGTGAATCCATCTGACCCAGGGGTTTTGTCTTGGGTAGTTTTTTGATTACCAATTCAATTTCGTTGCTGGTAATTCGTCTGTTTAGATTTTCTGTTTCTTCCTTGGTCAATCTTGGAAGGTTGTATTTTCCTAGAAAGTTGTCCATTTCTTCTAGGTTATCCAGCTTGTTAGCATATAGATTTTCATAGTATTCTCCAGTAATTCTTTGTATTTCTGTGGTGTCCATCATGATTTTTCCTTTCTTATTTCTGATTCTTTTTATGTGTGTAGATTCTCTTTTTCTCTTAATGAGTCTGGCTAGGGCTTTATCTATTTTGTTTATTCTCTCAGGAACCAGCTCTTGGTTTCATTGATTTTTTTTCCTATTGTTTTATTCTTCTCAATTTTATTTATTTCTTCTCTGATCTTTATTATGTCCCTCCTGTTGACTTTGGGCCTCATTTGTTCTTCTTTTCTAGTTTCAATAATTGTGTCTTTAGACTAATCATTTGGGAATGTTCTTCCTTCTTTAAATAGGCCTGGATTGCTATATACTTTCCTCTTAGAACTGCCTTTGCTGGGCCCCCAGAAGTTGGGGCTTTGTGCTGTTGTTGTCATTTGTTTCCATATATTGCTTGATCCATGTTTTAATTTGGTTATTGATCCATTGATTATTTAGGAGCATGTTGTTAAGCCTCCATGTGTTTGTGAGTTTTTTTGTTTTCTTTGTACAATTTATTTCTAGTTTTACACCTTTTTGATCTGAGAAGTTGGTTGGTAGAATTTAAATCTTTTTGAATGTACTGAGGCTCTTTTTGTGGCCTAGTATGTGGTCTATTCTGGAAAATGTTCCATGTGCACCTGAGAAGAATGTGTATCTTGTTGCTTTTTGGTGTAGAGTTCTGTACATGTCTGTTAGGTCCATCTGTTCTAGTGTGTTCTTCAGTGCCTCTGTGTCCTTACTTATTTTCTGTCTGGTTGATCTGTCCTTTGGAGTGAGTGGTATTTTGAAGTCTCCTAGAATGATTGCATTGCATTCTATTTCCTCCTTTAATTCTGTTAGTATTTGTTTCCCATATGTAGGTGCTGCTGTGTTGGGTGCATATATATTTATAATGGTTATATCTTCTTGTTGGACTGACCCTTTTATCATTATGTAATGTCCTTCTTTATCTCTTGTTACTTTCTTTGTTTTGAAGTCTATTTTGTCTGATACAAGTACTGCAACACCTGCTTTTTTCTTCCTACTGTTTTCATGAAATATCTTTTTTCATCCCTTCACTTTTAGTCTGTGTATGTCTTTGGGTTTGAGGTGAGTCTCTTGTAAGCAGCATATAGATGGGTCTTGCTTTTTTATCCATTCTATTACTCTGTGTCTTTTGATTGGTGCATTCAGTATATTTGCATTTAGGGTGATTATCGGTAGATATGTACTTATTGCCATTGGATATGTACTTATTGCCATTGCAGGCTTTGGACTCGTGGTTACCAAAGGTTCTAGGGTAGCTTCTTTACTATCTAACTGTCTAACTTTACTCTCTTATTATGCTATTATAAACACAGTCTGGTGATTCTTTATTTCTCTCCCTTCTTATTCTTCCTCCTCCATTCTTTATTTGTTAGGTGTTTTATTCTGTACTCTTTTGTGTTTCCTTTGACTGGTTTTGTGGATATTTGATTTTTGTTTTTTGCCTTTAGTTAGAGTTAGTATTTGGTTGGGCTGCTTTCTTTGCTGTGATTTTGTTTTCTCTGGTGACATCTGTTTAGTCTTAGGAGTGCTTCCATCTAGAGCAATCCCTTTAAAATATCCTGTCGAGGTGGTTTGTGGGAGGCAAATTCCCTTAACTTTTGCTTATCTGGAGTGTGTTTAATCCCTACTTCAAATTTAAATGATCATTATGCTGGATACAGTATTCTCGGTTCAAGGCCCTTCTGTTTCATTGCATTAAATATATCTTACCATTCTTTTCTGGTCTGTAAGGTTTCTTTTGAGAAGTCTGATGATAGCTGATGGGTTTTCCTTTGTAGGTGATCTTTTTTCTCTCTCTGGCTGCCTTTAATACTCTGTCCTTGTCTTTGATCTTTGCCATTTTAATTATTATATGTCTTGGTGTCCTCCTTGGGTCCCGTGTGTTGGGAGATCTGTGGGCTTCCATGGTCTGAAAGACTATTTCCTTCCCCAGCTTGGGGAAGTTTTCAGCAATTATTTCTTCAAAGACACTTTCTATCCCTTTTTGTCTCTCTTCTTCTTCTGGTACCCATATAATGCAAATATTTTTCCCTTTGATTGGTCACACAGTTCTCTTAATATTCTTTCATTCCTAGAGATCCTTTTACCTTTCTCTGCCTCAGCTTCTCTGTATTCCTGTTCTCTGCTTTCTATTCCATTAACAGTCTCTTGCACCTCATCCAGTCTGCTTTTAAGTCCTTTCATTGATTGTTTCATTTCTGTTATCTCCCTCCGGACTTCATCCTTTAGCTTTGCATATTTCTCTTTAGGTTCATCAGCATGGTTATGACTTTTATTTTGAAGTCTTTTTCAGTAAGATTGGTTGTATCTATTTCACCAGACCCTCTCTCTCTGAGCTTGTCTGAGTGATTTTTGACTGGACCAGATTCTTCTGCCTTTTCATGGTGATAGAAGTGGTCACCGGCAGGTGGCGTGCGTGTCAGCTGGGAGAACAAAGTCTCTTCCTGCTTGCTGGTCGACTTGCCCTTCTCCACTGACTGTGCCAGTTACCTGCATACAGGGGACAATCTCTGGGATAATCTCCTGAGCTGCCATTGGCGGGCCAGCCCTTGGGATAGCCTCGGGAACTGCGGGGGTGTCACAGAAGCACTGGGTGTGTTCTCCTGTGAGAGTGGCACCCTTTCATATCGTCCAGACCTTGCTCCAGCTTCCTCTGTCTGTGCCGGGCAGCTGTGCACCGGCGGCAGCCTCTGGGTCTGTCCCAGTTAGCTGTACGCTGGGAGAAGACTCTGTGTGGTTGCTTTGGGTGGGGCTGCTCCCCGGCTGCCAGTTTGGTTGCAGCGCTGGTGGGGGCAATGAATGGCAGGCTATTTATCGCCGTGAGGGGCTTTGGAGCTGTGTTGCCACCCAGGGGGTTAAGGCGCCTGAAGTTGCTTAAGATTCCCAGCTTGTTGGGCTGAGTGTGCTTGGACGATTTTGTCCAGCTGTTAAACCTGTGTCCCTTTAAGGCTTTTAAAAGTGCCCACTTTTCTTTTGTCCTAGGGGAGCCAGCTGTGGGAACCCACTCGCTGTCTCTATCTTGGATTTTACTTTTCCGTTTCTCTAATACCAAATACACCATGCGATATGAGTCTGTGCTCCCAGTGCAGATTACCAGGGCTGGCTATTTAGCAGTCCTGTGCTTCCACTCCCTCCCCACTCTGATTCTTTTCCTCCCGTCAATGAGCTGGGCGGGGGGAGCGCTCGGGTCCTGCCGGGTCGTGGCTTTGTATCCTACCCTTTTTGTGAGATGCTGAGTTCTCGCAGATGTCGATGTAGCCTGGCTGTTGTACTGTATCTTCTGGTCTCTCTTTTAGGAATAGTTGTATTTGTTGTATTTTCAAAAATATATATGGTTTTGGGAAGAAATTTCCACCGCCCTACTCATGCCGCTATCTTGAGCCATCCTCCTTCTCTTGTGTTTATACCTTAAGGTTTCTTATATGTAAAAGGGTTAGGGTTTTACCTAACCTAACCTATTTAGGTAATAGCTAAAAATTGTTTGCCAGTATTTACTGTGTTTAGTGTATATACTGTTTGGATAAGACTGGTGTCCTTTTTACGAAATATATTTTTTCCTCTTACTTACCTAGTATATTGATTGCTATTTTCATGTAAAACTGTATACACATATATTAATATTGAAATGTCACCTGATTTTTCTGTGACTTGAGTGTTCAGCTTTTGATTTCCATTATATTTTGGTATCATTTAGTTTTTCATGTCAACTTGTTACATAATGCTTGTTATTCTCTTTACTGTAGGCTTACAGCAAACCTCACATCTCTCATCTTATGAAATTATAACTCCTTGGAGATTGACTAGAGAACGACGAGAAGCCCCTAGGCCCTATTCAAATAAGGTATGTTATTTCTTGAGAGATATGTATGTATTTAAACTTCACTTAGTTTTTTTAGACAAGGGTGTTATTTCCTTGGTTCAGTGAGTGGTTGTCAGCCAGCGATTAGTATAGGACCATACATGTGGGACTAATGTCCTTTGGACATTATTCTAGCTAAAGTGACATATTCATCCTTACTATCTTTTCTTTTTATGACAAAATAGCTAACTTGAAACATAACAGAATGAAGTAGTCGGTTCAGCAAAATTCTTTGTCCAGGGTAGGTTGCTGACTACATAGATTCCTAACTGCTCGCTGACTGGTGGTGTGGTTACAGGGGCCTTGTTATAATAAAAATTAACCTCTCTCTTAGTTTGTGATGGGGAACATTTTATAATGTGTCTTATGGACTCTGGAGAATAGTGTGGTACATGCATATATTTCATATCTGGGGAGGTTTACGTAGAAGTGGTTTATCTCTATAGCAAAAGAAATAGTACTGTGCTATTAACAGAGTAAGTAATGCACAAAATTAATTTTTTATACTGTTTCTCTTACTATTAAGTTCAGAAATATATTGGACATCAACTGATTTTGCAAACTCTTCAACTTTATACAAATATAATATAACTATTATACTTTACCAGTAACAGATAATGAAGGATAGGGTTTTGTTTATTAACTCAGAATTGCCTTTTTTTTTTCTTCCAGAAATATAAGGCAGCTTTTCCATTGTTTAGGGACTAGGTCTAGTAAAAACAACACTGGCCTTTAGAGTTATGAGCTGTTAGTTTTAGCCCTCTCTCTGGGTGCTACCATGAATTGGGTAGGTCATTCAAATCCATTTACTCCTAAGTGAGGAATAAATGAGTCCAAGATCTCCTTCCAGTGAACAATTTATAATTCTTAGTAGTTTTTATTTAATTAATTAATTAATTAATTTTTTAATTAAGGTACTATTGATATACAGTCTTATGAAGGTTTCACATAAAAAAACAATGTGATTACTACATTTACCCATATTATCAAGTCCCCACCCATACCCCAATACAGTCACTGTCCTTGGGTGTAGTAAGATGGCACAGATTCACTATTTGCCTTCTCTCTGCTACACTGTTTCCCCGTGATCCCCTGCACCATGTGTACTAAACATAATACCCCTCAATCCCCTTGTCCCACCCTCCCCACCCACCCTCCCCTTTGGTAACCACTAGTTCCTTCTTGGAGTCTCTGAGTCTGCTATTTTGTTCCTTCAGTTTTGCTTCATTGTTATACTCCACAAATGAGGGAAATCATTTGGCACTTGTCTTTCTCTGCTGGGCTTATTTCACTGAGCATAATATCCTCCAGCCCCATCCATGTTGTTGCATATGGTAGGATTTGTTTCTTTCTTATGGCTAAATAGTATTCCATTGTGTATATGTACCACATCTTCTTTATCCATTCATCTACTGATGGACACTTAGGTTGCTTCCATATCTTGGCTATTGTAAATTGTGCTGCGATAAACATAGGGGTGCATATGTCTTTTTGAAACTGGGCTGCTGCATTCTTAGGGTAAATTCCTAGGAGTGGAATTCCTGTGTTAAATGGTATTTTTATTTTTAGTTTTTTGAGGAACCTCCATATTGCTTTCCACAATGGATGAACTAGCTTACATTCCCACCAGCAGTGTAGGAGGGTTCCCCTTTCTCTGCATCCTCACCAGCATTTGTTGTTCTTAGTCTTTTGGATGCTGGCCATCCTTATGGATGTGAGGTGATATCTCATTGTGGTTTTAATTTGCATTTCCCTGATGATTAGTGATGTGAAGCATCTTTTCATGTGTCTGTTGGCCATCTGAATTTCCTCTTTGGAGAACTGTCTCTTCATATCCTCCGCCCATTTTTTAATTGGGTTATTTGCTTTTTGGGTGTTGAAGCATATAAGTTCTTTATATATTTTGGATGTTAACCCCTTGTCAGATATGTGATTTACAAATATATTCTCCCATACTGTAGGATGCCTTTTTGTTCTGTTGATGGTGTCCTTTGCTGTACAGAAAACTTTTAGTTTGATGTAGTCCCATGAGTTCATTTTTGCTTTTGTTTCTCTTGCTTGAGGAGATGTGTTCAGGAAGAAGTTGCTTATGCTTATATTCAGGAGATTTTTGCCTATGTTGTCTTTTAAGAGTTTTGTGGTTTCATGACTTACATTCAGGTCTTTGATCCATCTTGAGTTTACTTTTGTGTATGGGGTTAAACAATAATCCAGTTTCATTCTCTTGCATGTAGCTGTCCAGTTTTGCCAACAGCCGCTGTTGAAGAGGCTGTGATTTCCCCATTGTATGTCCATGGCTCCTTTATCGTACATTAATTGACCATATATGGTTGGGTTTATATCAGGGCTCTCTAGTCTGTTCCATTGGTCTATGGGTCTGTTCTTGTGCCAAATTGTCTTGATTACTGTGGCTTTGTAGTAGAGCTTGAAGTTAGGGAACATAATCCCCCCTGCTTTATTCTTTATTCTCAGGATTGCTTTGGCTATTTGGGGTCTTCTTTGGTTCCATATGAATTTTAGAACGATTTGCTCTAGTTCATTGAAGAATGCTGTTGGGATTTTGATAGGAATTGCATTGAACCTGTAGATTGCTTTAGGCTGGATCGCCATTTTGACAATATTAATACTTCCTATCCATGAGTACAGGGTGTGTTTCCATTTATTGGTATCTTCTTTAATTTCTCTCATGAGTGTCTTGTAGTTTTCAGAGTATAGGTCTTTCACTTCCTTGGTTAGGTTTATTCCTAGGTATTTTATTCTTTTTGATGCAATTGTGAATGGAATTGTTTTCCTGATTTCTCTCTCTGTTAGTTCATCGTTAGTATATAGGAATGCCACATATTTCTGCATATTAATTTTGTATTCTGCAACTTTGCTGAATTCAGATATTAGATCGATTAGTTTTGGACTGGATTCTTTAGGGTGTTTTATGTACAGTATCATGTCATCTGCAAATTGGGACAGTTTAACGTCTTCCTTACTAGTGTGGATGCCTCTTATTTCTTTTTGTTGTCTGATTACCATGGCTAGGACCTCCAGTACTATGTTGAATAGAAGTGGGGAGAGTGGGCATCCTTGTCTTGTTCCCAATCTTAAAGGAAAAGCCTTCATCTTCTCACTGTTAAGTATAATGTTGGCTGTGGTTTTGTCATATTGGCCTTTATTATGTTGAGGTACTTGCCCTCTATAGCCATTTTGTTGAGTTTTTATCATGAATGGATGTTGAACTTTGTCAAATGCTTTTTCAGCATCTGTGGAGATGATCATGTGGTTTTTGTCCTTTTTGTTGATGTGGTGGATGATGTTGATGTATTTTCGAATGTTGTACCATCTTTGCATCCCTGGAATAAATCCTACTTGATCATGATGGATGATCTTTATGATTTATTTTTGAATTCGGTTTGCTAACATTTTGTTGACTATTTTTGCATCTTTGTTTATAAGGGATATTGGTCTGTAATTTTCTTTTTTTGTGGTGTCTTTCCCTGGTTTTGGTGTTAGAGTGATGCTGGCCTCATAGAATTAGTTTGGAAGTATCCCGTCTTCTTCTACTCTTTGGAAAACTTTTGGAGGATGGGCATTAGGTCTTCACTAAATGTTTGATAAAGTTCAGCGGTGAAGCCATCTGGTCCAGGTATTTTGTTCTTAGGTAGGTTTTTGAGTACCAGTTTAATTTTGTTAATGGTAATTGGTCTTTTCAGATTTTCTGTTTCTCTCTGGGTCAGCCTTGGAAGGTTGTATTTTTCTAGAAAGTTGTCCATTTCTTCTAGGTTATCCAGTTTGTTAGCATCTAATTTTTCATAGTATTCTCTAACAATTCTTTGTATTTCTGTGGTGTCCGTATTGATTTTTCCTTTCTCATTTCTGATTCTATTTATGTGAATAGACTTTTTTCTTGATAAGTCTGGCTAGGAGTTTATCTATTTTGTTAATTTTTTCAAAGAACCAGCTCTTGGTTTCATTGATTCTTTCTTTTGTTTTATTCTTCTCGATTTTATTTATTTATGCTTTAATCTTTATTATGTCCCTCCTTCTACTGACTTTGGGCCTCATTTGTTCTTCATTTTCTAGTTTCATTAATTGTGAGTTTAGACTGCTCAAATGAGATTGTTCTTCTTTCCTGAGGTAGGCCTATCTTGTAATATACTTTCCTCTTAGCATGGCCTGCACTGCATCCCACAGATTTTGTGGTGTTGAATTATTGTTGTCATTTGTCTCCATATATTGCTTGATCTCTGCTTTTATTTGGTCATTGATCCATTGGTTATTTAGGAGCATGTTGTTGAGCCTCCATGTATTTATGGGATTTTTTCATTTTCTTTGCATAATTTATTTGTAGTTTCATATATTTGTGGTCTGAGAAACTGGTTGATACAATTTCAATCTTTTTGAATTTATTGAGGCTCTTTTTGTGGCCTAGTATATGATCTGTTCTTGAAAATGTTCCATGTGTACTTGAGAAGAATGTGTATTCTGCTTCTTTTGGGTGTAGAGTTCTGTAGATGCCTGTTAGGTCCATCTGTTCTGTTGTGTTGTTTAGTGCCTCTGTCTCCTTAGTTATTTTCTGTCTGATTGATCTGTCCTTCAGAGTGAGTGGAGTGTTGAGGTCACCTAGAATGAATGTATTGCATTCTATATCTCCTTTTAATTCTGTTATTCTTTTTACATATGTAGGTGCTTCTGTGTTTGGCGCATAGATATTTATAATGGTTATATCTTCTTGTTGGATTGACCCTTTTATCATTATGTAATGTCCTTCTTTGTCTCTTGTGACTTTCTTTGTTTTGAAGTCTATTTTGTCTTATACAATACTGCAACTTCTGCTTTTTTCTCCCCATTAGTTGCATGAAATATCTTTTTCCATCCCTTCACTTTTTGTCTGTGTATGTCTTTGGGTTTAAAGTGAGTCTCTTGTAGGCAGCATATAGATGGGTCTTGGTTTTTTATCCATTCAGTGACTCTATGTCTTTTGATTGTTGCATTCAGTCCATTTCCATTTAGGGTGATTATTGATAGGTATGTACTTATTGGCATTGCAGGCTTTAGATGGTGGTTACCAAAGGTTCAAGGTTGACTTCCATACTATCTAAGAGTCTAACTTAACTCATTAATATGCAACTACAAACACAATCTGAAGGTTCTTTTTTTTTTCTTCCTTCTTTATTCTTTATATTTTAGGTATCATATTCTGTACTCTGTCTATCCCTTGATTGACTTTGCAGATAGTTATTTTAATTTTGCATTTGCTTAGTAATTAGTTGTTCTACTTTCTTTACCATGGTTTTATTACCTCTGGTGACAACTATTAAACCTTAGGAACACTTCCGTCTTTAGCAATCCCTCCAAAATACACCATAGAGAAGATGGTTTGTGGGAGGTAAGTTCTCTCAGCTTTTGCTTATCTGGAAATTGTTTAATCCCTCCTTCAAATTTAAATGATAACCTTGCCGGATAAAGTATTCTTGGTTCAATGCCCTTCTGCTTCTTTGCATTAAATACATCATGCCACTCCCTTCTGGCCTGTAAGGTTTCTACTGAGAAGTCTGATGATAGCCTGATGGGCTTTCCTTTGTATGTGATCTTATTTCTCTCTCTGGCTGCTTCTAATAGTCTGTCCTTATCCTTGATATTTGCCATTTTAATTACTATATGTCTTGATGTTGTCTTCCTTGGGTCCCTTGTGTTGGGAGATCTGTGCACCTCCATGGCCTGAGAGACTATCTCCTTCCCCAGACTGTGGAAATTTTCAGCAATTACCTCCTCAAAGACACTTTCTATCCCTTTTTTTGTCTCTTATTCTTCTGGTACCCCTATAATGGCAATATTGTTCCATTTGGATTGGTCACACAGTTCTCTTAATATTCTTTCATTCATAGAGATCCTTTTTTCCCTCTGTGCCTCAGCTTCTTTGTATTCCTCTTCTCTTGTTTCTATTTCATTTATTGTCTCCTCCAGTGTGTTCAATCTGGTTTTAATACCACCGTCCTTTGTGCAATTCAGCGATTGGATCTCCGACCGGAATTCATTCCTGAGTTCTTGAATATCTTTCTGTACCTCCATGAGCATGTTAATGATTTTTATTTTGAACTCCCTTTCAGGAAGAGTCATGAGGTTGATGTCATTTAAATCTTTCTCGGGAGTGGTATTAATAACTTTACTCTGAACCAGGTTCCTTTGGTGTTTCATATTTGTATATGGAGCCCTCTATTGCCCAGAAGCTCTACTCCCTGTAGCTGCTCAGCCCCTGAAGCAATGTCGGGGTTGCAGGGGAGAGGTTATTGGTGCCTGGGGGGAAGAAAGAGCTGTTTCCTGCTTCCCGGCTGCTATGACTTTCTCCACTGCCTGAACTAGTGGGCCGAGCACACACGTATAAGCCTCTATGCTTTGTGTTTGTAGGTGCTGTAGACCTATCTTCCCTCTGGCTGGGCTAACACCAGGGTAGGGTTTGCCGGTTTGCGAGCCAGGTGCGGCTGGCCAGGAGAAAGGCGCAGTAGGCTGCGTATCACGGAGGGGGTCCTTGGAGCTGTGTAGCCAGCCAGGGAGCTGGAGCATCTGAAGATCATCTAAGTAGGAAGATTTCTTTTTCCTCCTTGAGTATGAGAGTCTATATGCCAAAGCTCCCAACCTGCTGGGCAGAGTGATCCCGGACAGTTTGGTCTACCTGTCCTCTCTCTTGAGCAGTAAACTCTGTGCAATCCTTGCCCCTTTAGTAGCCCTCTTGCTAAGGGCTTCCCTGTTAGATAGTCTCTTAGACTGCCCTCCTTTCTTTTGTCCCAGAGCAGCTGGATATGGATCCCTGCTTTCCACAAGCAGCTGGAATCTCAGTCTCTCCAGGAATTCTGCCTGTCTTAGCTTTCCAACCCTGTAATCATGAGAGTATCATGCAAGCACCATGAAATGTAGGTTTGTGCTCCCAGAGCAGATCTCCAGCATTAGGTATTCAGTAGTCCCAGGCCTCCACTCCCTCCCTGCTATGTTTCTTTTCCTCCTGCCAGTGAGCTGGGGTGGGGGAAGGGCTTGGGTCCTGCTGCAGCACAGCTTTGGTACGTTACCCTGTTCTGTGAGGTCTGCTCTTTTCTCCAGGTGTATGCAGTCTGGCTCAGTCCTCTTTTCTGTTGCTGTTTCAGGATTAGTTGTATTAATTATATTTTCATATTACATGTGGTTTTAGGAGGAAGCCTGTGTCTCATCTCTCATGCCACCATCTTTAATCCAATCCACTTCATCTTTTTTATTTTGGACTAGATATTCTATCATTTGATCATGTTGTGCCTTGGAATAGAGTTAATTTGTCCTGCTTTCTTATTTTCTTCTTTGTTTCGCCTTTTAGCACAGGGACTGTGTTTTCCACTATTGAGTCTCTAGTCATCTCTAATCTTCATCAGTAGTGCATGCATAGCTAGTTGTGATCTAGTAAGTGCCATTTGTGTGCCTCCGTAACTAGTTGGGGCAGTGGAGGCATTCTTCAGGCATTGGGGATACAGCAGTGAATGGAACAGTCTCCTTGCCTTTATGGTGCTTACATTCTCATGGAGGGGAGGAAACAAATAAATAATGTTCATTTATAATCTAGATTACTTAAGATGGCAGTAAGTGCTTTGGAGAAAATTGGGGTAAGGGTGGGGCAGCAGTGTTTGTATTTCTTAGTAGGACAGCCTGGGAAGGCCTTACTGAGAAGGTGACTCTTGAGTAAAGACCAGAAGGAGGGTGATGAGCAATGCAGGCAGATACTTGGGAGGGGAATTTGTGCCATGTAACAATTCTCAGACTCAGAATTCTTCTTGGAGGAGGTGATGGAGATGTTTTTACATCATATAATTGGCCAGCAGCTGAAGGATAGAAAGGCACATGCCGACTCTGAGATGCTGGAGGGAGCTGGTATTTCTGATGACTCAGTGGAGATTGATGGAAAACAGAGAGTTCTGATGAAGGGTGTAGTTTAATAATCATAATATTGCACATGTAATTGTATAATAATGATACCAAAATGAATTATAAAAAAAAATAAAACATTTACAAACGACATAAAAAAAAAAAAGAAAACACAGAGAGTTCTCAGGCTCCCCCGCACGGTGTGGAAGTAGAATACCAGGATCGAGAACTCAGTCTGCGTGTCAGAAGTCAGATGCTGATGTTCCCCGAGAGGGGAGTACTATTTCTTGGCAACATGTTAACTTAGAGTCCAGGAACAGTAGGGGAAATAAGAGGGCACTTCTGATGGTACTATTAGTTGAGTGCCTCCATGACTTTCTCTTTTGTTAAAGAGTTAAGAAAGTTGAATCTCCTGGTTCTAGTGACCATATTAAATGCTTCTGACCAATAACATGATGAGTTGCTGGAAAAGTCATTTCAGAGTTGTTTGAAGCAGAGAAGAGGACCCTGAACTTGAAAATGTGTATGTGCAAGTTACCGTATCTCAATTCCTTGACTCCGAGGTGCCATTGTTGTAAAGCACAGTATTATTTAATATAATGCTAATTAAGAGATAAACAGTGCTGCCAGTTAGACTACTATGCCTTTGTACAGCCTATTCTGATGCCAGAGGTGTCCATGGGAGGGGAAAACAGGGTGTTTTAGAATTGATGAAATGTGGTAAGCTGTATGAAGATAAAACCTCATAAAAATGTATGAATTTCTTTTCAACTTTTGGATAACCAGAACTCTTGAAACCAGGAGGTTTATCACATTTAAACAAAAGGAAGAACTACTTTATACTGTAGGTAATACATGGGTGGACTTAGGATAAATAATCCCTAAAGTTATAGCTGAATTTTAAAATGAATTTAAGAAGTTTAGGTAAACATCCAGGGGATTTCCCACAATAGAAATCATCAAAATATGCAGTTTTATTATTTAAGAATAGATATGGGGTTCTTCTGTAAAAGAGATTTAGTCAGTAGCAAATTATTTTAAATCAGAATGTGATTTCTAGTGTCTTATAAATACCTGTTGTTGAAAAGTCATTTATATGATGGCCTTTTATTGTTTTCTCCTCTGTGCATTTAGGTATCTTATATCATTCAAGCTGAAGGAAAAGAGCATATTATTCACTTGGAAAAGAACAAGTAAGAAACTTAATTTATTTTGGCTTTTCAGTAATAAAAAAATAGTATATTGCTTTTTTTTCTAGTTAGATATTATTTAGTAGCTCGATAAAAAGATGAGAATACTAAGGGTAGAAGTTGGGAAAAAGCCATACTGTTTTGCTTTTCCATTGATGTTAGAGCAAGGGAAAAAAAATAAGGAAAAAGTTATATTTCAGAAGAAAATTTTTTAATTGTGATCAGCCCGAGGAACTGAGCAGTGAGTGGTAAAGAAGTGTTTAGGGATTGTTATCAGTCTGCTGGAGCTGCCATAACACATACTACAGACTGAAACAACCAGAGCTCATGTTCTCACAGTTCTGGAGGCCGGAAGTCCAAGATTGAGGTGCCAGCAGGACTGGTGTTTGGGGGCTCCCCCCTTGGGTTGTAGGAGGCAGTTTGCCCATGTCCTCTCCGTGCTGTGTGTGCATGGGGGGTGGGAACTGGGGGAAGGAGCAAACTCTTGGTGTCCTTTCTTATAAGGACACTAATCCTGTTGGCTCAGGGCCTTACCCTTATGACCTTATTCAATCGTAATTACTTCCTTAGTGGCCCATCTCCAAATGCAGCCACACTGGGGTTTGGGCTCAAAAATATGAATTTTTTTTGGGGGGGATACAAATATTCAATCCATAGCAGTAACCTCTCACACCCTCCTTTTAATCTCTTTTCCTCATTTTGCTGTGTTCCTCGTATGCCTTTTTGAAATGCTGAGTTTGGACCGTACTGAGCCATCCACTTTCCTGGGGCCCATCCTGTCCCCCTTTCCCTTTTTCTTATGTCCCATATCTTTAGTGAGGTGTGCATGATGCAGTGTTAGTGCTATCTAAGGAAGTGTGTGGCTCAATGTACAGTCCTGAAACCACCCCCAGCAGCACCTTTAACTTTGCTAAAATGCAGATTCTCAGGTCCAGTCTAGGATGAATCAGAGTTTTGGGAGGTGTCACAACAGCCTGTGTTTTCACAAGCTTTCCAGGCAATTTTTGTGTATCCTCAAGTTTGAATAACATTTTTTAATCTTAAAAAGAGGTTGTTGACCCAAAGGGTTTGAGTCTCCCTGGCAGAATTCCAGGTAGTATGACAGGTATTTTCAGAGAGAACAGCTTTCTGAAGGCTTTCTACTCTATATGATGGAAGTTAAGGTTCATTGAACATTTTCTGTGTTCCAGACACTGTACCAGGTACTTTAAAATTGATTCAATTCTCACAAAACTCCTGAGAGATCCTGCTTGACTCCAATGTAATGGGACATCAATATGTAAAACATAGCTAATGGGTCTAAATATTTTCCCCACCATTCCTTTCTACGGGAGATGTAAAGTCATTAGTTATTTTAATACAAATGCATAGTTTTCATCTTATGAAACACTTTCATAATCTGTCTCATTTATTATATTGTCTAATTTATTATATTATATTATATTCACTGTAGGCTGTGTTTATTGTCTTCATTTTGTGCATGAAATCCTGGAGGTTCAGGAAGGTTACTGGACTTGCTGGGTAACATGTAGTTTGTAAGTGTCCCAGCTGGGACACAAATCCAGGTCATTTGATCTGACGTCTGGTGATCTGTGTGCATGTGCCATGCCTGCTCTCCAAGCCTATGCTCTTTAAATTGGTAGGCAAATAGCACTTGTTCAGGCATTCGTAAGAGTGGTCAGGCCTTTGGATATCTTTGAAAGGTGGTCTTCAGAACTTGAGGTCACTAATGGAAAAAGGTTAGGGCAGATACCTGTAATAAAATGACTCAGATACTCTTTCTTAGTAATGGGGAAGTTATGAAGTTCAATAAAGGAGTGAGTATATTTGAGTAAATGCTTATTTTTCTCTCCCAATGCTCCTATAATAGTGGTTTTAACCTTCTTTTGGTCATGAATCAAAGGGCTGGGTTAGAGGATTTAGTTTAGAATGAGAGCTTGATGGACCTTCAAAGCCTGCCTCCCGAGATGAGGCAGATTCAGCCATTCGTGTGAATGCTACACTCACACAGGCCTGCTTCTGGAGAAGCAGAGTGGGATTGGTGCTCACTGGGCAGGTGGCCCAGCAAAGCCATGTATCCAATTTATTCTTTTCAAATTCAACCCTAGTGGTAACACAGGGTGTGTATGTAGTGGGGAGAGGGAGAGACCGGGAGGCAGCACAATTACCCAAAATGGTTGGGTAACTGGAAGACTCAAGACTGCAGGGCTGCTCCCAAGCTCCCCCAAGTAGCCTTCGATTTAGGTAGAGGATGCAGTGCATCAGGACAAAGAGAGTGCAAGTGTCATCCAGGGGTGTGAAGACCTCCCGGCAGAACCCCCAAGGCCTTTCTTAGTGGCACAGATGTGCTTTGTCTTCAGATTACAAACCACTGGGACATCGTATTTTGAGGGGAGCCTAGGCAGAGGTTTACAGAAGGGCTGTGGTCATGCAGCCAAAGTCAGGCTCTGTAAGTGAGAAAGCTGCATGTAAACTGTCCATCCATCCATCTCTCAGCAATATAAATAAGCTGGTCCTGGGTGCCTCCAGAGGAGCTTAGAGCTTCAAATGGCACATTGTAAATTACTAGCCAATACATTGCATCCCTGACTTGTCCATAAGCCCTGGAGATAAGCATAGCACTGCTCCAGTTTCTGCAAATGACAAAGGTCTTTGCTTAACCCAGTGTTAGTCAGGCTCACAAACCCTCTGGGCCTGTCATTGTATGTCCTAGTAAAACCCAGGTTTGGCAAGAACCTGCTGAGAGCCCCCTGCCCTCAATATGTGGTCACTCTCGTTGTCTGATCAGGTTCTTTTTCCCCCTAGGTGATGTCTGATCACCCTGCTCTGTCTTCAGCAAGAATCCATTAGGCTGGTTTAGCCTTAGCCTCCATCACCCCACATCTTTCCAGTTAGTAATTTTCCATCCAGTAATCCCCAACCCTGCTCCTTGGCTTTAAGTTCTCACTTGCCCGTACTGTGCTTGGAGTTGAGACGGATCTCTGTCCCCTGCCTAGAATTCCAATGTAGTGATTCCTGTTCCTGCGGCGGTGGTGCTGCAGAAAGGCTGCCTCACCATCTTAACGCTTAATGCTCTCACGGTCACAGGGCCATGACTCAGATAGGATCACATTCATCATTGGGCCCCCAGACCTCTCACCAGGGCCAAGTACACACCTTTGAAGCCTTTCTCTTCATTCCTGACTGATGGGGGATCCATTGGTGAGTCTGGCTCCAGAGCTGTTACTCTAGGCAAATGTCCGACGAAGCTGGTAAGGACAAATTTTGATTCTTAGAATTTAGAGTCTACTCTCCCAACCTGGGTGAGAGTCCTTTTGAGAGGCCCCACCTTGAGCTGGAAGGTCTTCCTGGCTCCCTGTTCTGCATGGGGATAATTTTACTTGACTCCCTCGGCTTTGGAAGCTCTTCCTGACTGTGTGAGATCTCTCTCTTCCCTCTGTTGAATCCTTCTTTCCCCAAGGGAACTTCTCAGTCAACTGAAACCCCTTTTCTCAAACTCCTGCTGACTTTCTACTATGCCTGCTTCCTTTCTTGTTGACATGAGTTTGCTGAGGGTAATTTGGAAGTTCATTGGCCTCTTTGGGACCCTTGAAAGCTCCCCAGATTGAGTCCTGTGGTACTCTCCTCTCTCATGGCTTCTGCTCTGCTTTCCTCCTTTTTCCACCTTTCATCTTTGCTCCAGTTCCTTTCCCCTTAAAACCCCTGCGTCTTCCATCTCTGTCCACCCCATGAGACTTTTCCCTTCCCACTTCACCTCTCAGCTCCTACGATCACTTGAATTTTAGACCCCCTGCCCTCCACTGGGGGCTCTGAAGGGACGAAGGGACCCCCCCCCCCCACCATGCAAAGCAACTACCTGAGGCTGAAAATAAAAAAAAGAAAGGGCTCTCTGGAAATAGGACTGGGTGATTTGTCCACTCACATGGGCTCTGGAAACATCTGGACAGCAGTTAGATGTCTCTTCAGTCACTTGCCTGAAATTTAGTTCATGGCCTCTGTAAGATACATATGATGGCAGAAGTAAATTTTTAGACTCCTATACAGATATTGGTAGGCAGGTAACCTTAACTTCTTCCATTTGTCAGAAACGTGACTCAGATAAAAATACCAAGTGAGATAAACCAGTAAAATTGTATTACTGTTTTACTGGCTCATGGCTAAAATTTTAGAATGAAAGCTATTATATCTTTGTGTCTGTGTGTTTATGTATGTCTCTACATATGCTATAGATGTAGATATAGATATGTTATAGATGTGTGATAGTTTCCTACCTCTGTACTACCAAATTAATTTATAAAATCCCATAAAGGAATTCTATTAAAATTGGCTCAGAGATAAATGAATACTTATATAAATTAAGTTTTCATAAAACTCAGAAATATGGGAACTAACCCAAGTGTGTGTGTTTTTTTTAAAGTTCACATGATCTGGGATAATATTTGGTAAATAAAGCTGTTTTAAATTGTTGAAAAAATTGCCGATAAACTCTAACAACTTCAGACTTGTCCGCATTAACTATATTATGCAAATAAACAAATATTTTCTTACTTATGTTTACTTATCAAACAAGCTTGTTTTCTTTATATGTTTAAGGTTATAAACTATAAATCCGATCTAAGAACAAAGTGCATAATAAAAAGGAATTGCTTGATACATGTCAAGCATGGCAGTTTAAAAATAAAAGGGAAGAATCATACATAACTTTTTAGGTCCTTAGCTTCTGTCATTTTTTTTCTTTTTAATAATTGCCTTATTTGTCAACAAGAAAAATAGGATGATAGATGGCTAGCTTTAATTAATGTCTCATGAAATTTTCATGAGTAATTCAAGCATAATTTCAAGATAAAGTAAATTAAATAGGTGTGTATAGGAAACAAGTTTATAAATAAATAGACTTTTCAATGATAATTATGTTTTAAAATATGTCTCCTTAAGAACAGGTTCAAAAATTTTTTTCATAACCAGATACCTTAAAGGTATATTAAATTCATGATGAATATTCATTGACTAGATCATTTCCAAATAAGAAAAAAAATTGAAACATTAATTGCTGAACATTAATTTTACTTACTTTTGGCATCTTGTTTTTAAATGCTGTAGGGAAGCTAAACATATTTGGGTCTGTTATAAACATGAGAAGTTGTACTATGAAAACACCACATGTTGCTAGAAATATGAAGTGATGTATTTGTAAATTGCTATAGAATGATAATGTGTGGCAGACAGTTTACAATTGCCTGCTTCCTAGTTTTCACTGAAAATCAGGGTTACTAATTAAAAAAAAAATCTAACCAATATATGTAAATGAAACTACTAGGAATAATAAGGGTAAAAGAAGAAAAAAACTATTCAAGGAAAGAAAGATGTAATTTTGATAAGGAAAAGTATGAAGGATGTGTTTTTGTTAAAGGAAAAGGACAGTAGTTTTTGTCCTAGAGTGACTATTGGTTTCTGAACAAGAAAGAAGAAAAGAATAGAATAAAAACTGAACAGATATAAGAAAAATTTTAAGAAGATTTGGGGAAGGGAACCTTGAAAAGAAATCTTTCCCTGTGTGGTCAAAGCTGGCTAAGATTGGGTGAATTTATTTGTAAGTTTTTTTTTTTTAATTGCCTTAGTATTATTAGTAGAGTGATGCAAATCCAGAATTTGGTTTTCTCTCTCTATTAAAACAACAAAATTTTCTTAGATTATGGATTTGCTCTTAATAAGAAATTGTAAAACAGGTTGTTTTTCTTTACTTTTTAAGTAATCTGCTTGGGAAAACAAGATTTTGTGTTTTAAAATACTTTTAGTGTGTTTGAGGTGTGTCTCTCAGGTCTTTGATTATTTGAGAAAACCAAGTCTTCTCCATATTAAGAGAGCTAAATTTTTTTTTTTACAACTGTGTATCTTTCTGTATTTTGCCTTTGAAATCTTTTAATTCTGACTCTGGTTAAATGAATAACTAAGTATTGTGTCACAGTGACCTATGATCTTGTTTAGTCTTGAAGTGGTCCCATCATTAGACATTTTTGACAACTTCCCCAATCAAATTCTCAGTGGAGTCTTTTTGACCTCAAACTAATTTTGATAATTCCCAGATGGCCCCTGGAACATCTCAAAGGATTTGTCTGTCTCCTTATAAAAAGTTGTTGAGCTAATTAGGCTTATTTAATATGTTAAATTACATGGGAAGCATTGTCAGATAGTAAGTGATGATAGACCTTGGGTTTTATGTGTGTCTTTGGCAGAAATGGGAGTGGGAGTGACTGTAGAGAGAAGCTTTCATTCCAGTGGGAAACAACACTGCCCCCTTGCCAGTCCCCTCTCGCACAGTTTGCTGGTCCTTAACAAATCCTTAATTCTTCTGGTTCCCTCCAAAACCTGGCTCTCCAAATAAGCATTTCCTATTTTTCTCCCTTTGGATTTGGAAATATTGAGAACTAAAACCTGCCCTTTTCCTGAAGCTCAGCAAGCTCAAGTTGGACAACTTGGGATAAATTTTAAAAAATTACCACAAAAGATCACATATGGGCAACCTTCGTGCCTCCTGCCATGTGGACCACTCAGAAGGTTCAGCAGAGCACCTGATGCCATCATCACAGACATTCAAACTGCAGACCAGGAAACTTTATCAGACCCAATGTGCCATCTAAAGATGCTTTGCAGTCAAGCCTGAAAATCTTGATGGCCGCCCACCAGCCTCAGAAACTTTGCCTTTTATTTTCATAACAACTCCCCTCTTTGAATGCCTGACTGCCAGCACCATCCAGCAAACACCCTCTACTGCCAAGTCCCAGTAGATGATTCAGCTGTTCCTTAATGAGCAAAAGGCGACCAAATGAGATAGTGGACTTAACATAGTTCAGAGGAAAGAAGAATGTGTCTTTTTTCTGTGAACAGGGGGGAGACTGACAGAGAGACTCTGCTTGAGCAATCTTTAGTTAGGCTCATTGGTGAACTTCCTAGTAAAATCCAGCTTTAGCAAGAACCTGTTGAGCGCCCCCCACCGAGGACATGTGATCACTCGGGATGTCTGATCAGGTCCTCCTCCCCCTGCCCAGGTGACGTCTGACCTCCTGGCCTGTCTTCAGCAGGAATCTCTTAGGCTTAGGTTTAGCACTAGCTGCCCTCACCCCAGATGTTTTTCCACCCATTGACCCCCGCACCACGCCCCCTGCCTCTCAGCTATAAATCCCTACTTGCCCATGCTGTATTTGGGGTTGAGGCTGATTTTTCTCCCCAGTGTAAAATCCTGTTGCACTGGTATCCATACCTGTTGCAATGACCCTGAATAAAGTCTGCCTTACCATCTTTAAGAAATGTCACTGGATATTTTTTCTTTAACAAAAATAACCCTGTCTTTAGCCAGGAAGCTTCAGGGATTAGCAATAATTGTTCCTTCCAACAACTGACAGATTTTGCCTCTGTACTAAGGCTATGAGTGCTTCTTGTTTATATGGGACTTTTAGAAAAGAGTTAGAGCACTTCTAGAAATTTGATGTGCTATGTAACCTAATTTATACTTTTCCTATAAGCTGTATCAGAAAAATATAAAGACTTTGCTTATGTTAAGTTTTTTGCAACCAGCAATTTTTGACCATTAGAACAAATGTGCAGCTTAGCTTTATGAGGAAGTAGTGCACATGATTCAGAAGCAAGTCCATTTCTGATCTTTCAGTTTTACAGTAGCTCCTTCTTTCAATAATAATTTACCCAGTGACACTTTTAATTCCTGCTCATCTCTTCCAGGAATGATGCCTTATGAGTTGTGTTCTTAGTACTGTATAGATAAAATAATTTTAAATGATGTGCTTTATTCCTCTTCCAGAGACCTTCTGCCCAAAGATTTTGTAGTGTATACCTACAACAAGGAAGGGGCTCTGATCTCTGACCATCCTGATATGCAGGTACTATATTTTCCTCTTGATTCTATAGGAGAATTTAAATAATTATAATGTTAAAATGAGTTCTGTTCAGGTACTCAGGACTGTTATATTGCAGAACACTTGACACTGTGATATGTGGAGTCCCCAGGGAGTGAGCAGGTGGTGGTGTATTTACATAGACTAAACTGTACCTTCTAGCTCTCCAGGGACTCAGAAGTCAAGTGTTTTTTTTTTTTTGAAGACCCGGAAAATAATTTTCTATTTAATGGTAATCCTTGCTGATCATGAAGGGAGAAAGTTTGATATATTTTGAAAATAGAGTTTTTGTTTTCGTTTTTTTTGCTGAAAGTATTTCTGAAAGCACACCTTACTTATTAAATCCTTTGACTTGCTATTAGTACTTAAAAAGAACAAACTCTTCTTTGCTGTTGTAAGTTCTAATTTTTCACTGAAATTAATTCTTTTTTTAAAGAAGTATGGTCCTCTTTGCATCAGGAATATTCAAAATAATTGGCAGATGTCGAATGTGTCTTTGTGTGTTATCTAAATAGAGCATAAACATGTCTGGTGCTACCTGGGAAAAAGTCCTTTTAGGCTGTAGGTATTGAATATTTTTTTCTCTTGCAATAGTTTTCATGAAAAGTCGTTGTTCCCCTTAAACATGTATTGTTTCCCCCCGAGCTCTGTGAAGTTTGGTAGGTTGAATTGTTTATGTTAGTTATGTACTTTTGTACGACTCATCAAATAAATAGAAGGCAGAACATTTATTTGAGCATAGTTACTAGCACTTAAAAAAAAAAAAGGAAATGCCAACTTAGCCTTATCCTTTCCTAGTCTACTTGCTTATTCCTTTATATTAGCATTGTTTAATAGCAACTTAGGAGAGACGCTTAAATGTATGTGATAGCATCAAGCAGATCGCAAGTAATCCATGCACCCAAAGATCACTGTGGCGGGAAGACCGTGGAATTGGTGCCGCTCGACAAAAGCAGTGATGTTAAAAAGGCTTTTTTTTTTTCGTGGAGAGGTTTCTTGGCATGGGTTCTGGAAACGCACCCCATTTGGGCTTGAATCCTGACTGCCATTTATTTGCTGGTCGGATTACTTTACCTGTTTGTACCTAAGTCTCCTCACCTTAAAATGGGAATAGTTACAACTTCACAGAGTTCCTGGGAGGCTTAAATGAATTAATACTTGTAAGATACTTAGAATAGGCTTGCAGTTTAACATTATTTTTGTTTTTATTGAAAGTCTATATGCTTAGCACCACTAAAAATAGAGTTCAGTCATACAGAAATTTATCTAAAATCATCTTAAGTGTTAAACAGAAACTGTTATTTTTAAGTATTATTATGGAATTGTGCTTTCCAGGTGTTTGAAAAATACAAAGTAAGACAGATGGAGTCTTTTCCTTATTTCTAGGTTATTGAATATTGTTCAGATAGATCAAACTGTGAGTGTAGATTTGGGATACCAATTTAAACTTTGGTACTGGAATTTTTTTTTTTATGTATGGTTAGATTGTCAGATATCATAATGACATATATTTTTGTCCATTAAATGAAATTGTTACACTGAGAAAATTTAAATGTTTCCTTATGATTCTATTATTTAAGATTAAAGCAGTTTCTAAAGCTATTGTCTGACTTTTATCATCAGTGTCTTTCACAAGGCCAGTAAGTTTTAGTAACCACTTTATACAAGTTGCTGTGTGAAATAAAACCCTAAATGACTATGTTTTAGAACTTTCGGGAACCTTGCAAGTACATTAGAAAAACTAACTCCCCCAGTTACTTAATATTCTTTGTTTCTCCTGAAAATATTTTAACTGCTCAAGGCGGGCTGGACTCTGATAGCTGGAAGGCTGGTCTTTAATCGTTCTGTGTACTTTTGTTCCCACTAGTGAAGTTATTTGCTTACAGTTTGTCTGTTTCTGAAAGTGTTTATGTCATTTGTATCTTTATTGTAGTCATGCAACTTAATTAGATGTTTTGTAAACTTGTGAAATAGGATTTTCATTTTTGTTTTTAAACTAAATTGAAGGCTTTGAAAAGATTTAATAAAACCAAGTTATTAAAAAATGCCATCAAGGGACTTCCGGGAAGATGGCGGTGTGAGCAGGGCGGCAGAAATCTCCTCCCAACACTATATTTATCTACGAAAACACAGAAAATACATCTATTCTTAAAAAAAGAGACGAGAATACACAGGAAAGCGCACAGCGTGCAGCTACACCCGAGAGCACTCGGCACCCCAAGAGGCGGGTAAGATACGTAGCCGCGACCCGGCGGGACCCGAGCCCTCCCCCACCCCAGCGCACCGGCGGGAGGAGAGGATCCAGAGCTGGGAGGGAGTGGAAGTACACCCCGCGAAGTAGCCAGCCCGGTGATCTGCGCGGGGAGCGCTGACCCACATTGCGCAGTGCAGCGGAGATTGGAGAGACAGAGGGGCAGGATCTGAGCGGGGAACGCGCCAGGGGGCTTGCAGCCGGCTCCCGGGAAGGGAAAAAAAAGTGCGCGCTTTCCTCAGCGGTCTTAAAGAGACAGGAGCCCAGCGGAGGAGCCGGATCGCCCCAGCACACTCAGCCCAGCAGGCTGGGAGTCCTGGGGAGTTTCAGACGCCTTAGCTGGCGACTGAGGAAGCGTAGCCATACTTAACACTTCTCACTGAGATCAACAGCCTCCTATTCGTTCCACCCCTGCCAGAGCGACAAAGGGCCCTGCGGAGCGGCACAGTCACAGCTGTGGAATAGTGGGGCAATAGCGCCACCTAGAGCATTCCCACAGAATCTACGTCAGGTGGGCATTTTTTTTGTTTTCTTTGTTTTGTTTTGTTTTTTGTTTTGTTTTTGTTTTTTCTTTTCTTTCTTTTTTTTCTTTTTTTTCTTTCTTTCTTTTTTTCTCTTTTTTCCTTTTTTCTCTTTTTTTTTCCTTCTTTTTTAAAGTCTTAAAGAGCCCAGCTGACATACGTGGCAACTATCAGTGACCAAATTATACAGCCATGAAAAGACA
>JAVSCE010016557.1:0-43551 GCA_032199065.1 Smutsia gigantea
AGTAACAAGGGCCAGAAGACATCGAGAGATACTGGCAGGACACCCCTCGACAAGGATCAATGTGTCTACTGCAAGGAGAAAGCGCATTGGGCCTGAGAGTGCCCAAGGAGAAGAGGCAGGAACCCCAAAGTTTTAACCCTAGATGAAGATGACTAGAGGGGATGGGGCTTGGACCCCCTCCCTGAGCCTAGGGTAACCTTACAGGTGGAGGGGCGACCAGTGTATTTCCTGGTCGACACAGGGGCAGAACACTCTGTGCTACTGAGAACTTTGGGAAAATTAAAAGACAAAAAGTCCCTGGTCCTGGGTGCCACAGGACAAAAACTGTACTCATGGACTACCCGAAGAAATGTAAATTTAGGTGTGGGATGGGTAACCCATTCATTTCTAGTTATACCTGATTGCCCCTCCAACCGGTTGGGGAGAGACCTCCTGACCAAAATGGGAGCTCAAATTTTCTTTTCCGCATCGGGGCCTGAGGTCACCTTGCAGGAAGATCCCACAGTTGTTTTAAGTTTGAGATTAGAAGAAGAATATCGGATATCCACTGAGAAGTCAGTCCCTGAAGATATGCAAGACTGGTTGAGACAATTTCCCCAAGTTTGGGCGGAAACAGGGGGAACGGGCTTAGCAGAACAGATTCCGCCTCTGGTGATAGAAATGAAGACTTGTGCCACCCCAGCAGCAGTGCGCCAGTACGCCATGAGCCAGGAGGCCAGACTAGGCATTCACCCCCATATTCAGAGGCTCTTACAGTCAGGAATTCTGGTGCCATGCCGCTCCCCACGGAACACCCCACTGTTACCTGTCAAGAAACCCGGTACAGGGGACTACCGGCCAGTCCAGGACTTGCGGGAGGTGAACAAGAGAGTCCAAGACATTCACCCCACGGTGCCCAATCCATATAACCTCCTCAGCTCTCTCCCCCCAGAAAGGGGCTGGTATACTGTGCTGGACTTAAAGGATGCCTTCTTCTGCATGAGATTACATCCATCAAGTCAGCCCACCTTTGCATTTGACTGAAGGGATCCTGACACTGGGCAAATGGGACAACTGACCTGGACCTAATTACCTCAAGGATTCAAGAATTCCCCCACCCTCTTCGATGAAGTGCTACATCGGGACTTGGCCCGCTTCCGGGCCGAAAATTCCAAGGTAACTCTCCTCCAGTATGTTGATGATTTGATTTTAGCAGGAGAGACTTATCAAGATTGCCTTGAAGGCACTAGAAGCCTCCTCTCTGAGCTGGGCTGGCTAGGGTACCGAGCCTCTGCCAAAAAGGCTCAGCTATGTAAACAGGAGGTAGTCTACTTGGGCTACGCTTTAAAAGAGGGGAAAAGATGGCTGACCGAGGCCAGGAAGAAGACTGTCACACAGATCCAGTACCTAAGACATCTAGACAGGTATGTGAGTTCTTGGGCACTGCTGGCTTTTGCCGACTTTGGATTCCAGGCTTTGCTACCTTGGCAGCCCCCCTCTACCCTCTAACCAAGGAAGGGGTAAAGTTCCAATGGGAAAAAGAACATCAACAGGCCTTCGATGAAATTAAGAAAGCCCTCCTCTCAGCACCGGCCTTGAGCTTGCCAAATCTGACCAAGCCCTTTACCCTCTATGTAGATGAGAGAGGGGGAGTAGCCAGGGAGTTCTTACCCAGGCCTTGGGACCCTGGAAGAAGCCAGTGGCATACCTGTCAAAGAAACTGGACCCAGGGGCCAGCGGATGGCCAGCCTGTTTAAAGGCCATTGCAGCAGTCGCGATCCTGGTCAAGGACGCTGACAAACTAACTATGGGACAACAAGTAACTGTAATTGCTGCCCATGCCCTAGAGAGTGTTATCCGCCAGCCTCCTGATCGGTGGATGACGAATGCTCGTATGACCCACTACCAAAGCTTATTGCTGTTGGAGAGAATCAATTCTGGCCAGCCTGCCCTCCTTAACCCCGCTACCTTACTGCCTGAGGACGCTGAGGAGCCAGTTGTTCACACTTGTGCAGACATACTGGCTGAGGAAACTGGAGTCATAAGTGACCTTACAGACACCCCCTGGCCTGACGGTACCACTTGGTTCACGGATGGTAGCAGCTTCGTAGTTGAAGGTAAGAGGATGGCTGGGGCTGTGGTAGTAGATGGAAAGCAAGCAGTGTGGGCAAGCAGTCTACCTGAAGGGACCTCAGCACAGAAGGCAGAACTCACAGCCTTGATACAGGCTTTGAGGCTAGCTGAGGGGAAAGTTATCAATATCTACATGGATAGCAGATATGCTTTTGCCACAGCACATGAACGTGGTGCCATCTATCAGCAGAGAGGATTACTGATATCAGCAGGTAGAAAGATTAAAAATAAAGAAGAAATTCTAAGTCTACTAGAGGCAGTGCATCTGCCTAAAAAGGTGGCCATCATACATTGCCCTGGGCATCAAAAAGCCACTGATAAAATAACAAAAGGATACCAGTTGGCTGATCAGACAGCAAAGAGAGCTGCTCATGGAACCCCAATATTGCCAGCAATGTGTGACTATGAGACAGGACCTAGCCCTGAGAAATTCCAGTACACTAGAGAAGATTACCGGGTCATGAATCACCTAGGGTATACTATAGAAACACCTCAGGGATTAAGAAAGACAGAGATGGGAAAATCATATTCCCCCAGAGGAAGGCTAGAGAATATGTGAAACAGCTCCACTGGCTCACCCATCTGGGGACCAAACACCTGAAGAAGACAGTAAAATCATCCCCCTGCTATGTAATTGGACTTCCTGAGGTTATCAATGCTGTAGTTAAACACTGTATCCCTTGTGCCATGACAAATGCAGGCTCCAACCGATACCCTCCTGGACGAAGATTGTGGGGTGATCGACCCGGAGCTTACTGGGAAGTAGACTTTACTGAAATAAAACCTGCCAGATATGGGAATAAATATCTTCTAGTTTTTATAGATACCTTCACAGGATGGGTAGAGGCATATCCAACTAAGACAGAAACTGCCAACATACTAGCCAAGAAGATTCTAGAAGAAATTTTTCCCAGGTTTGGGATCCCTAAGGTAATCAGATCTGACAACAGGCCCACCTTCATTGCTCAGGTAACTCAGGGACTGGCCAAACAAATGGGGTTTAGTTGGAAATTACATTGTGCATATAGAACCCAAAGCTCAGGACAGGTAGAGAGGATGAACAGAACTCTAAAAGAGACCTTGACTAAATTAGCCTTAGAGACTGGCAGGAATGACTGGACAGCTCTCCTTCCCTTTGCCCTGTTCCGGGTAAGAAACACCCCAGGGCATCTTGGACTAACACCCTATGAGCTTTTATGTGGAGGACAACCCCGCCTTGTGGGAACAGGAAAAGTACATAACCCTGATGCTGTTCTTTCTCAACCCTTATTTGTCCACCTAAAAGCCCTAGAAGTAGTTCGCCAGCAGGCATGGGAACAACTGAAGGAGGCCTACTCCACTGAGACCACCACTGTCCCTCACCAGTTCCAAGTAGGAGACGCTGTCTACGTATGCAGACACCGGGTTGGGAATCTTGAGCCTCAGTGGAAAGGACCCTACCTAGTCCTGCTGACAACTCCCACTGCAGTGAAGGTCGAAGGAATAGCCGCCTGGATCCACGCCTCCCACCTAAAAGCTGCATCAAAGGCAGAGGAAGATGAGTCCTGGCAAGTGGAAAAGACTGATAATCCTCTTAAGCTTCGCCTGTGCCGTAACCCTGATCCCCGGACACTCCCACCACTGCCTCCCTCGGGGTCCCCCTAATCCCCATGCTCCCCAGCTACTTACCTGGCTCCTTATTGACCCTGATACAGGCACTATTCTAAACAGCACACAGCATGTCACCCCCCCCCAGGAACGTGGTGGCCAGATCTCCACTTTTGCCTCCACAGGATAAATCTAAGAGTTAGAACTACGCCCCCGAATTTGGCTCACAGTTATGGCTTTTATAGCTGTCCAGGCACTGATAAGGGAGGATATTGTGGGGGAATCATACACTCCTACTATAAAAAATGGAGCTGTGTCACATCCAATGATGGAGACTGGAAATGGACCACTGACTCCTCTAAAGATAAAGTAGAATTCTCTTTTTTCAATCCAAAACCAATAGGGAGGCAATTTGTTTTGACCCCCGTAGGTAGCGGAGGTGGAAGCCCAATGGGGACTTCCATGTCTGGAACAAGGTACTGGCCTGAAAAGCCATTCACGGGAAGCTGCTCCTCTATGGATTTAGACTTCCTAAAAATAAGATTTACTGAAAAAGAAAAAAAAAGAAAATATTAATAACTGGATAACAGGTATGAATTGGGGGGTAAAATTCTGGGATTCTTGGAGTGGCGGTTATCCCTCCGCTTTAACTTTTAGACTGAAAGTAGAAACTCCTCCAGCTCAGCCAATTGGCCCCAATAGAGTGTTGCCTGAGCAGAAACCACTGCCTCCTCGGCTACCAGGGCTAATTGAGCCCACCACTGCACCACTTCAGGATGAAATAAAGACCTTTATTCCCCCTGGCCAGGTCAGAAGTCCCTCCGAAGTACCAGCTGCCCCCCCCCCCAGCACAGGGCAGAGATTACTGAATTTAATACAAGGAGCTTTCAATCTCCTTGGTTTACTACTCTAATATCTTCCCTTTTGGGGCCCATCCTGATTTTTCTTTTGTTACTCACTATTGTCCCTTGCATCCTGAACAAATTAGTAACTTTTATTAGAGAACGGATTAGTGCTGTACAAATTTTAATGATAAGACAACATTACCAGTCCATACCTAATTCTGAGAAAGAATTCTATACTAATACAGGACTCTAGTTCTATGATTAGAACTATGCATAAGAAGAAGTGGGGAATGAAAGGACCAAACTAACGCCATAACAGGCCTCAGGAAGCCTCTGAAATCAGAAGGCCTGAGTTTCAGTTTCCCTGAAACTACCTGAAAGAATAGGAAAACTTTAAGCAGGCCCTGACCCTTGGCCTGAGTCATAAAAGAAAAGAAAAAAACCGGCCTGAACACAATAGCTTGCAAAACAGGTACTTTTCCCAAACTGATGGGCCGTAAAGATAAAAGCTGAAGCCCTGTGAGGCACTAATTGAAATACTTTTACTATCGAATCATCAGCAGACCCCCTGGTTGTGGTATCAAATCATCAGCAGACCCCCTGGTTGTGGTTTCTTTTCCTTTAAAGCCTCCTGTGATTTCTGCTCGGGGTCGAACTCCTCTGCCCCTGCATGGGCTATGAGTCTCAACCCCAGCGTGCTGGTATGAATCAATAAACCTCTTGCTGTTTGCATCAAGACCGGTCTCCTGTGAATATTTGTGTTGCCGCCTATCCCAGGTCTCCACTCCGCTAGTCTTTCAAAAGGAAATGCCTGTGTACAAGAAAATAGGGAGACAGGGAAGATCTGAAAGAGCCGTCTGACCACAATGAAAGTCTGATCCCCAGAAAAGAGGAAGAGGAGGAAAGTTTGGGTGAAAGTACCATATTGCTATCCAATCTAAAAAAGATATGGCAAGGCCTCTGGGGGGTCCTTGAGTTAAATTCAGCCACAAAAATTGTCCCATGTCTCCCAGGACCAGGCTTGCATTATGGTCCCTGATATAATTGCTTATGCACTCGGAGAAGCCCCTGGGATCCTAGTCTTGATGCAAACAAGACCATGGATTTCAGAGTGCAGAAGCTGTTACTGTTGGTAAATTACACCCCCTCTAGATGGAGGTCTGTGAGGTACACTTTCTTTGCTGCTGTAATTTGTTTTTGCAAAGAACTAGTTTTCTGGTTTCTTAATTCTATTTTATCTTTATTTTCAATTTCATCAGTTTTTCCTCTAAACTAGATTATTTATTTTTTCTAATATAGCACCAAAATTAGTACTTTCTTCTAAGTACCATGTTTCTGCATATCACTAGTTTTTACACGTAAAACTTTAATTACAATTTTAAGAATTTTCTAAATTTTTTAATGATTTTTATCATGACCATTATCTATTTGGAGATGTGCTTTTAACATTTACTAATTTTTAACTTCTATATGTTTAGGAGTTGACAAATACTTTGAAGAAAAATTTCACATAAATTGTCAGGATTTTTGATTCCCCAAAGCCAATCAATATAAATTTTGGTTACCTCAGACTGGTGATAACACTGTGATCCTGTCATTGTGGCTTTTATGTCCTTGGCTGTAATAGGCAGATGTGCCAAGGGGGAAAACACAAGTAGAATTCAAGGCTTACATCAATGTGCCTTCCTCTTGGTTCTTGGCCTCTCAAGTCTCATTTTCATGGTTGCTTCCTAATAATGTTTAGACATTTCTATATATGTATATATGTATATATATATATATATATGTCTGTAAGTATAACATGTAATACTTATAATGTAAATACATAAAATAAATTATATAGATACATAATACATAGAATAGGTGTATATATTTAAGTGTGTATATAAACATACATTCATATGTACAAAGACTGCATATATTTTATATAGGTATAAATCTATATCAATTTATCATTTATCTTTCTAATAGTCACTTTGTATGGGTGTCTTCTGTGGGAAGGTTAGCTTGAAATCTTCTATTCTATAACAGTTAAAACCCAAAGTGTGATTTTTATCACATTTTCATGCTTTGGCCTGCTTGAAAATATTCTTTTTTAAAAACAAACTACTTTATTGAGACATTGACTCAAATATTTTCTTACATAATATTACTCTCATATTCATTTGTAAGGTACACATTCTGTTTCTATTCTTTAAAAGATTTTGTATGCTATTTTAATTTTATTCATGATTTAATACAAGATATAATTTATTGATGTTTATATCTTTTAAAATAACTCAGGGACTATAGAAAGCTCTGTCTCTTATCATGCTCTTTATTCTGGCTCAGATGACATTGTAATCAAGTATTATAGATCTATTTTTTTCTCCCTTTTTTATCTTAACATATTTATCAATCTCATTGTTATACTTTGTAGTCAATATAGGGTTAGATTTACCCACATGGTTATCACTATCTTTACTTGTCAAATTTTCCTTGTGTGTCAGAACTTCCTCTAATACTATTTTCTTACTCCTTGAAAAACATGCTTTTGAAGATTGTTTAATGAGATTTATAGCTGCTAAACTTTCCTACATTCTGGTACAACTAAAATTGCCTTTATTTTATTTTTAAATAATTTTTAAGTTTTTAAAAAATGTTTTTGCAGTGGACATTTTCTCTTGGTACTTTGAAAAAATATTTCACTGTCTTCTCATTTCTGCGTTCATCATTGTGAACTAAACAATTAGCTCTTAAGCAGGTAATTTATCTTTTGCCTTCAGCCACTTACAACATTTTTTTCTTTGTCTATGTGTTTAGGTTTATTTTAAATGATCTATCTAATGTGCACATATTTTTTATTGTTTCTTTGGCATTCATTGTGTTTGATGATATCAAATGCATGTGTCTTTCAACAGAAAATGTTTAGCCATTACTTCTAAAATATCACCGTTCCCTCATTTGCTAGCTCTCACTCTTTCAAGTATTGTAAACCCTCTATTTTCTGACACTGGTTTGGGAGGTGTATACTGGGTAATTTCTTTAGTACTTCCAGTTCACTATTTTCTCCTGAGCTGTTTCAGATACCTTACTTTGAATTTCTAATTTAAATAATTATGTATTTATGTTTCCAAATCTTCTCTTTCATAATTTTAAAACCTGTTTATTTTGATCACCTTATTTATTTATTTTAAATTATTGACAGACTTATTTTGCATTGTCTACTGAAGACTTCGAATTCTTACCTAATTCTTGATTAAAATGTTTTGTTTTGTCACCCTACCAGGAAATAGAAAACTCATCTATTAAATCAAATAGAATGAATTGGCTCTTTGCCTGAGTACTAGTCATAGAACTACAAATTTAAAATTATATTTCAGTAGGTACTCTTAAATACTTTGTCAGCGTGTAGTTAAAAATAATTATAAATCATTAAATGAACAAGTAAAAAGGTAGGTTGCAAAGTGATATCCAGATTGTGATTCAAATGCACTGTAGAAATATATATATGTATATATATAGAGAGAGAGAGAAAGAGAAAATGACTAGCCTGTGTATATCAAAAATATATCTTGGTGTAAAGATGATTTTCATTATATATTGCATAGCCTTATATGTAATTTTACATATTTTTATTTGGGGAAAAATAAAAATAATGACTTAATTATATAAGTTTTTTCAATAAAATCCTTTTGACATAATGTCAGGAGGATGGATAGTGGGTTTCTGTGTTGGCTGCCAAAGCAGCATTTATCTTCCTTAACCAAATGGACATAATGTAGGAGAAATATGTTTCATTTATATGTTATGTTTAATATAATAAATTTATGAATCATCTTAATGTGTATAGTTCTTTGGGAAAGATAAAAACAATCTCTGCTCTTAAGGAGTTTATATTCTGTGATGAGATGACATACCAAAGAGAAAATGGAGCAAAGACTGAGTGGATGTTCAGATTTTTGTTGATATGTAGAGCTGTATTTTCTTTTAACCCTGCTACAACTAATAAATAAAGCAGTCAGTTAACCTTTTTTTTGTGATCTTCTTCATTTGTCAATACCAGTACCACCCTACCTAATTTTTATACAAAAGTAGAAGAGGTATTATTTCTATTATTTGAAAATGGGAAATAGTCTATAGATTAGATTCCATTTGAATAGAATCTTAAACCTTAAATTGTTGGGTAGATTTGCATGATATAGGGACATAGGAAAAGACATTCATGATTGAGGCCAACAGATAATTAATGAGAGAAAATAGAAAAGAGGATGGATCTGGGTAGCAACGTGTAGTACTTTTGAAAAGGAGAGAAGTGGGGAAAACTACAAGATTTAAGGAAGGCATGTGCCAGATAAAATATTCAAGGTCACCAGGGACCTTGAATATTTAGTTAAAATTAAGATGTTCATTCCTTTTGCAATCAGGGCTAATAAAATATATAAAAGAGTATAATTTAGCATCATGTAAGACTTGCATCAGATTGAAGACAGTTTATAATAAGGGTAATCCACTGAAAAGCTTTTGTCCCTGTCCAGATAATAGAAATGATGAGGTTGGAGAATAGGATAGGGGAAGTGGGAATGGTGAGAATAAGAAAAGGTCAAACATATAACAGAGAAGGAACTTGGCAACTGTATGGTTTGTACTGTATGTTTTTTGTGCTGTATACTTTGTGTACTAACTCTGTCCTGGATTAATTACCTTTTCTTGTTCTTCTCTGTTCTTTATTTATTCTTTGACATTGTTGTCTTACATGTATATTTCTTTTTAGCCTTGGGAAATGATTTCAACAAAGTTGAAAAATATAAAATATCTTAAACATCTATATTCCTATCACAGAGAACTAATATTCTAAAATTTGATTTTATTTATAATTTTAAAATTAACAAACATAAAACTAAAGATTGCATTATTCACCACACTCCTAGTTGTAATTACCACCATGAGTGTGATGTATATAATTCATGAATCTATATCCACATCTGTAATATTTGATACTTCTAATGTGCATCTAAATGTATACAAATAGAATCACCTGTATTTTGTTTTTTTCCACTCAACATTTAGCAACAAATTAAATTATGAAAACAGCTCCTACGGTTCAGGAATTATGTTTCTTGGTATTTACCCAAGTGAAGTGAAAACTTACGTCAACACTGAAATCTGCACACATATGTTTATAGCAGATTTATTCAGAATTACCAGAACTTGGGAGCAACCAAGATGTCTCTTAGCAGTGAAAGATATACTGTGGTACAGTTAGACCATGGAGTATTATTCAGTGCTAAAAAGAAACAAGTTATCAAGCCATGAAAAGACATAGAAAAACTTAAATGAAAGAAGCCAATTTGAACAGACTACATTCTGTAAATTCCAACCACAAGCCATTCTGGAAAATGAAACACTATGGAGACAGTAAAAAAATATCAGTAGATTTCAGAGGCTGGGGACAAGGAAGGATAAATAGGCAGAGCATAAGAGGAATTTTGGGGCAGTGAAACTACTCTGTATGATACTATAATGATGGATACGTGTCATTATAAATTTGTCCAGGTTCATATTATGTGTACCAGCAAGAATAGACACTAATATAAATGGAAATTTGATGGTAATGATGTGTCAGTTTAGGTTCATCATCAGTTGTTACAAATGTACCACTTTGGTGGGGGATGCTGATAATGGGGGAGACTGTACACGTGTGGGGACAGAAGGTAGATGGAGAATCTGTGTACCTTCTGTTCAATATTGCTATGAACTTAAAACTGCCTTTTTTATTTAATGCCTATTAAAAATAAAACACACGCACACAACAGCAAGGCTTTTGAGTCTCAGTTACTGAGAGGATGGTACAATCAGCAGAAATATGGTGGAAAACAAGAGTAGAAGGCCAAGTTTGGATGAGGAGCTGTGTTAAAAGTTAATTTGGGGACCTGTTGAAAGCAATGTTCTTGCAACACATCCTGGTGGAAAGGTATATAAAGTAGGTTGAAATGTGAATCTTGATTTCCAGGAATATATCAGAACTTTATGGAAGTTATTTTCAATAGAAGTGACTATTGAAGCCATTTAGGATTTTGTATTTTAAAACCACTTTCTTAATCTTCAAAGTTGTTCAAGCCTTTCATTTCTTAGGTTTATGATTGAAGAAAAAAAATCAAAGTATGTAAAATCCCCTTGATATATATAAGCCATTTTTATGTGTTTTAATAGAAATTAGGGTCTCCCTAAATTGAGACTAAAATGTTTAAATTCTTTCATTCAATTTGAAAGTTTAGAGACATTATCATTTTTATATGTGCTACCAATGTAATGATAAATAGTTGCTCTAAAGTATATATTAAAAATAAATTATGTCCTTGAAATAGGTAATACGAATTGCTTTCTTTTGAGAATAAAATTTGTTTTTAATGGGTGTTTTTAAAAGGGCAATTTATTTTCTTTTTGCATACATGTAATTTGTTTTTACTATTGTAGTTTTGTACCAGACTTCAATTAAAATTTTATTCACAATCAGATACATCGTTTTATTTAAGTTACTTATATATAATTCAAATTGAAATGTGTGCCTGAGAAGCCCTTTCCAAATAATTAGAAAGTGTCTTTAGTTTAACCTAGATCAAGTGCTTTTATATTTTCAAATACATGTGAATAGGTTTCCTAGCAATTACCTGAAATCTGTCCCTGAGCTTTTGACATTAAACAATTAAGCTCTTTTTCTTGACTTTCAATTAGTATATTCACTATCCCACTCCACATTTGATAAGTTGATTAATGAATCACCAGAGCAATTTCAGTCCTGTCAAAATAATGGAGAATTCGTGTTATTTGTTCTTACTAAACTTAAAAAATGTTAATTCAAGCTCTAAGGCAGAGTTTAGGACAAGGATCATAAGGAAAGATGTGGAGTGGGAGAGAATCGGTGTCTCCAGAGAAGTCCCAGAAATCATGCTGGAAGGAGAGTCAGATGGCCAGTCCTAGAGAGCTCACAGTATTGCATGCAATTTTTTCTTTTAGCTTCAATGGTAAGGTTATACCATATTTTTGACTTATTGAAATGTTATAAAAATATTTGGTTCAGAAACACTCCCTTCAATTTTTCTAAATGCAAAGGACTGCTTTAATGATTCTGTTTGGACATTAGATGCAACTTCCCATTCCTCTAGGAACCAATTATTTCTGTTGAAACATTCGTTTGCTGTCATGTAGACGGGTTAAAGGACACATCACAAAATTTCATAAGGTTAGCCGAGACAGAGAAAAAAAACCTTTAAAGAGCTTTGGGGCAAACAGAGATACAACTCGCATGGAGAAAATTGAACCAATGATGAAAATTTCCTCCTTTGAAGTTTTACAGAGGCAAATAAAATGTGGAAATAGTGTTGTTCCAAATAAATGTTCTTTTGTAGTTGTATGAAACTACTTCTTTATAGGATGTCATACTGTGTGAGGTGAAAGGTAGAAAAGGATTTCTGTAGCAAACGTTTTATCATGGAGTGAGATTAACTGATATCACATATGATAGGTACAGTGCCACTGTATCTATTTTGGGGACAAATGAAGTTTTTGGAGAATAAACAGCAAAAACTCCTCTCGATCTAAAATTTTTAAAACACTAATGAATGTGAAAGATAATTTCAAAGGATTCTAAAATTACTACTGGTTTGTACTTCTTTTTGGTGCCTTGGAAATATAGGAAGGTCAAGTTCTATAGCTCACTGTACTGCCATGATGTAGTCATTAGCCAACTTTCCTCTCCCTACTCAGATATCTTGAGGTAACCTTCTATGTCTCAGGGCTATTGTATCCTAGCCATCCATTAGGACACCCATATTGTATCCTAGCCATGTATCCTTCATGCCCTCTGCCTCTTCAACACTCTGGCACCCAAATATTTCCTTTAAATGGAACCACTCTCACCCTTCAACTTTTTCATGAACACATTTTGGCTGGGTCATTTTTCTGCTATCTGTACCTCAGCCAACCCCCAACTTCTAGTTGTACTTTTTCACTATTAGTAAGACTTGCTCTTTGGCACAATTTTTGTCCTTTGCTCTTTTTCCCCATTTTTGTACTTTAAAAAATATTCCTGGGTTTTTTGTCATATTTTTTTTTACTTATTTTTAATTGAAGTATACTTGATATTCAAGATCATATTACTTTCAGGCATACAATATATAATGATTCAACCATTATATACATTTATGAACTGCTCAGTATGGTAAGTGTAGTTTTACCATCTGTCACCATACAAAATCATTACAATATTATTGACTATATTCCCTATTCTGTACTTTCTTGTCTTATGCCCTTTACTCTGAATTGTTATTTCTTCTGTGTTGAATCTCTCCACCCCTTTTCTCTGTAGCAAAAAACCCGGCAGATTCTTATCTAAATGAGCAAATTCTCTCCACTTCACCTTCTATGCTAGGAGAACAACATGTTTATTCCAGAAATATTCTTCCCATTGTCCATTTCATCATATTGCCTCTTCTGAAATCCACAGTCTCTTCCAAAGAGCCCTTTCCCATTGATCCTGCCCCAAGAGAGGCTTTTCTGCCAGTGACAGCCTGTGACTTCCCAAAGGAGAAGGCGAATGAGCCTGGTCTGTTCACGTGTTACAGAATACGGTTGTTTTCTTGGTTACTCAGAGGATTCTCTGTTTTCAAGTCCACGGTGCCATTGTGGAGTCAGACTCTAAATTTCAGAGCAAGACTAACATAGCCTTCTCCCACATCTGCACCACCCTTTCCTTAACTTCCTCCATGCACCTCTTCCTCCCCCAGTGCCCGCAGCATTGGGTCTCCATTTCCTCTTTCTTCCTTATTACCTGTTAGAGTATCTGGTTGTCTATCATCCACACTGATGGCAAACTGCCCTCGGATATCCAAGTTATTTGATTAAAATTCCCCATCATTCTTTTGTAAAGACTCAGACACCAATATCTAAGTACCAACATATTAATAAAATCTATTTGTAACTATTTGTAAAATGTTAGCATATTTCCAATTTACCAAATCTGCCTTTTCAATGGTTGGTGACCTCCAGTACTTCAGTGGCATGTATTTTCTTACTGTACTTTCATTATTTTATCACACTAACCACCACCAACTTAGTCCTCATTACCTCTCAGCTGCTCTTTTATTTATTTCTTGTTTTCTTCCAGTTGTATTCCCCACAGTGGCTGTTTCAAATATATTTTTTTACAGTGCCTAGGTGTGGAATGAGGGGCCCTGGATTCTCTGTCTTACTCTTTTCCCAGAGAATAATCTCAGATAGTCCAAGCCATGCTTTCATCTACCCCGACTACCGGAACATGCTCCACACAATATCATTTCAGATCACCTAGCTGTTTCTCTTCCTGGAGAGAAGTTGACACCCCTCTGCCTTATATGGTCTCACCTGTATGACTCCCCCACCCCATTTTTTCCCCCTGTATTTTTTTGGGTGACTTTTTTCAGGATAAACTCTGTGGAGGGCTGAAGAGAATGGGCTGGGGCATTAGGGTTCCCTCATTCAAATTCCCATGTCGCCATTTATTAACCATGAGGACAGTTATATAACCTTTATTTGTATCAGTTTCCTTGCCTGTAAAAGGGAAATGATGATATTTCTCTGGGTGTTTTGAATAATAAATGAGATAACATAATTCACAGTGTCTTCTGTTATTATAAAAAATATTTTTCCTAATTCTAGTACCTCCAATTTTTGTACACTGCCAGCCTCTTTATTACAACCTATTAAAATGGCCAGATTACTCATATTTTAAAGTAACATTCTCTGGCAAATGTAGTTGAAATGAAATGACTTTGTCATAAAATATCTGTTATAACAAGATTTGTGATTTCTTTTTGGATTTAGCATAACATGTACAGTTTACTATGTTTTCGGATCAATATGCAGAAATTGTAGTGTTTAAAAATATTTTTCATCCCTCAAGCAGATGAGGCAAACATTATTCTCTTGTCATTTTTTCTTCCCAGATAGATTTGTGTGATGCTCAAGTTGTCACTTTTATTTTATTTAATCTAAATACAACTGTTATAATGGGTGAAAATATGCTGTCTATCTCCTGCTGCTGCAGTTTATGGATACTATTAAAGAACATTCACATATTATATAAATTCACATTAAATAAATCTATAAATATTTCTATGTAATTGTTAAAATGCCTTTCAATTTTTGTTCTTGAAAGAGGGAAGTCTTCTTTTTAGCTGTTCAGATTTTATACTCCTCTGGTCCGCCTAGGATAAAACATTCTTTTTTGAACCCTAATCAAAGAATATGAGTTTGCCTATTACTTGCATCCAGGCAGATGTTACTAGGCTCTGTCTCTCCGTTGCTATTGGTGTCTGGCTAGGATGTTCTGAAAAGACTGAATAGGGGTGATTTCAAAGTTAGAGGATTCTGTTGAGCACCTAAGTTACTCTGAAGAATATTTTGCAGTTTGTTTCTGTGAATACTATGTTTATACCCTTAAAAGGTAATGAATACTGCACGTGGGCATATGTGAATAGTAGATATGCAAGGTAAGTGAATTTAAATGAAAGAACATTGGAAAGCACAAAGTTTCCCTATTGTGAAATTTTGCAATGGCTTAAGACATATAAGCAATAGCTTAAAGCCTAAAAGGTCATTTGCAATTCATATTGAAGCCTATATCTCTATGGCAGGCATTTTAAAAGGTTGTGTGCATCAGAGTAGAAAAAGAAATTGCCTTAATCTAAGTATGGTCTTGCTACAACCATCTGGGACAAAAATATGAAATTGGATTCTCTTATATTCAGTATGTTCTGCCTTTGACCATTATTTACAACTCTAGTGGCACTGTTTCAAAAGTAGGTAGGGAATCTATGTTTAAATAATCAAGAATCACAAAAATAGTATGTTCTGACAAGAAAGAGTCATGGTGAATAGTTTTAATGTCTAATGAGACTTTTCTTTAAACTCTTCAGTAAGTTCTTTATTTGAATTTAAGCTAATAAAAAAAAATCTCCTTTCAGCAAAATTTTGGCCTGATGTACGTGAAAGAAGGTTCCCTCAAGAAGTAAACAGTAAAATAAGTTTAGGATGCATATTATTCTAATTTAAATTTTAATTTTAATGAAATTTTGTACAGTGAACTGCATTCAAATATAACAAAAACTGGCAACTAATTGTAGTAGAATAAAAGGCATGTCACATTTCATTGTCTTCAGTAATTCAGTTTCATTAATTCATAATTGAATTAAACTTCAGTACTGGGGGACATTTTTTTTTTCCTGTGAAACAATTCTAAAATGATATGTTCTCATATAATGCCTGACTGGAGGTATTACTAAATGACAGAAAATAGACAGTAGTGTAAACTTTTAAGAAAAATATTATTTTGTATGGTGCCTTAAGCAACATTATAACTGCCACAAACAAATTTAACTGCCATTAATTCTTTTAAAAAATACACTGTATTTTCAATTTACTTATCCTGCAATCTGAAGAGCATTGGTGTTTAATCCACTGCATTATATAGTAATTGTTTATTTTGAGATTGTTTACTGAAATGTTATTTTTTAACTTGTCAAATTTCCTTTGTTTACATAGTTTAAATATTAATGATATGCTTTAGTATTTTGTTCACAATAAAAGAGAAAACATCTTTCTGTTTCACTTATTTTCTCAGAGGTTTTTACAGTGTGTCATAGGTACTTAAATATGTGGTTAATGACAGCGATAATCCGTAGTATTCTAGAGACAGTATAGCACGGATGGAGTATGACCCCTGCAGTTCCCAAGTGGGGAGAAAATAGAATGTAAGTCATCAGGCTCTCCTTTCCAAAAGCATTCTAAGCTTTAAGAGCTCTTGCATAAGCAGGCTATGTCAATAAAGAGAAAATGTAGCAACATATTCTGTGAATTCACTGATAAAAACCAAACCATGAACAGATAACGTTGGCCTCTGATTTTTGATATGAACATCCCTCAAGCAGATGAGGCAAACATTATTCTCTTGTCATTTTTTCTTCCCAGATAGATTTGTGTGATGCTCAAGTTGTCACTTATTTTAACAATAAGGCTATTGTCTCTGCTATTTGGAGTCCAGGTGAAGAAACTATACATAAAATCACTTGAGAAGGTGTACCCTTAACACTAGCTACAAAGAGCTCCCTTTGATCAGCTGCAAGGGGAAAATATGGCTTCCTCTTTCCCATCTTTTTTCCTTTCTGCCTTTTGGCATGCCTGTTCTAACACCCTACCTCGTATTTTTTGTGTTCCCTTGCCCATCTATCTCCATGTGCCATCAGGGAGTCTTTATGGACATTGCGTCAGTGATGAATTCTCTTCTGCTTGAGGAACACTCCCTGACATGGAGAATGATCCCATGATGACAGCTGATTGTAGCTGCCTGAGTAACCTTCCACTGGAAAATGGTTGCCTTTATGATGGGAATTCAGGAGTCACAGGAAAGGCATGTGACTACCTGAAATGCATCTTTTTCTCCTGATAAATTTTGTAATCATTGAACAGAGCAACCTCTTTCATCAAGAAATTTTGAAAAATTCTAAAAGTGAAACATCTCTGGTAACACATTTTTTCTAAATTTGTAGTAAATGTATATATATGTAAAACCATAGGGAGAGGCAAGGAGAGCCAAGTGGAATTGATTTTGTAATATTAAAGAAGGGCGAGTTGAGAAGGAATTAAAAGGAGGACATTGAACTCAATGTATATCTTCAAAAAAATGCAGTAAGCATAGACTTGAAAGATCCCTTATTTCTTTTTGTTTTACTCTGCTCTGTTATGAGTGTAGGGCAACCGGCTGATTTTCTGCAGTTACTAAATGATTTCCCTTTCTAATGATGAATCCCCTTTAGGCTTCCTTTCCCTGGTCAGACCTGCAGTGTGACTTCACAGCCAGTCAAAAACACTGGTTAGAAATCATACTGTTCCTCAGGCAGCAGTATTACACTACAGTAACTAGTTACTACACTGAAGTGTATGTGTGTAGATTAGAAACAATGCAATTAGGCATGGCCTTGATGGCCAATGGCTGACCAAAGGCTATTAAGGAGAAAAAAAGGCTTTGAATAATGACAGAAAAATTTTAAATGGTAGTAGAAGACATATCTTACAAATATTTATGATGTAATATTACAATAGACCTTTTCCCTCTTCCTTTTTCCCCATCCCTCTCTCTTCTTTCCCTCTCTCCCTTTCCAATATAATTATAAATGTTGTCATATTCTACCATTAATTTCCTTTCTCTGAAGCTATAGGGAAGTATTAAAAGGCAACTCAAAACACTTGAAAGTTGTTTCCTTTGAGGTTTGCTGACTTTTTCTGTTTTCTCCCTGAGAGGAACATGGCAAGAGAAGGTATCAAAATAATTCAGGCAGCAGACATTGATCTGTAATCTTGATGGTTAATTAGTGGATTGGGTATCAATGAGAAGTGTGTAATCATTACATGTGAAAAGTAAGTCCCTTGCTATGTTCCTTACTTATTATTTAAGCTACAGCACATGGCTATAAGTGATTGCAATGTGCAGAGAGCTACATTTCCGAGCATAATAAATAGAAATCAGATGCAATTATTCTTGAGGCTTCACAGAATTGTGCTGAGAGCTTGAACTTGTGTTTAGCCAGTGATTCTCCACTGAGTGCTTTTCGTTTGGGGCATTAGAGTTTCCATTTTAGATTATGGTTTATTTTGTATTTAAGCTGTTGACAACTATAATGGCCACTGTGATCAAGGTAATTTGCAAGTGACAATAATTTGAATACTTGTCTCCTGGTTAAAGTTGGCATTAGAATTTTCAGACCATGTAGTTAAGTTTATAACTCTCTGGTTTCCTTGTTATATGTGTTCTTTGGACACTATTATATGTTTAGACTGGAGGAATAATATGATAGTTATGTGTGGTAGAGTGAATTTATTTCTATAACTTATAGCTGCAAAGGAAACTTTAGCCTTTCCTTTTCCTTTCTCCACCCAGGATTGTCTCCTTCACATCCATAAATAAATAACAGAATGCATGAGCCACCTCATGCTGTTATAATACTAAATGTTATAATACTAAATACTTCAAAAGTATTTCCTCGCTAAAGGAAATGGCCTACAAGGAAATCAGGAAGCAATTTCTTCTGATCTGAAGTGTAGGAATCTCATGGCCTGTCCCAAGGAGTAATTAAAATGTATTTGGAGGATGAAAATTGGTGCTTTTCTTCCATGTCACCTAATCATAATTAAATGGTCTTAGAATTGGGAAATATCTGATAACAGTATTTTTTGTCTGTCAAAACAAAACTGATTTTCTAGAATATGACATGTTTTATGCCCAGTAAATTTTCTAAATTAAATAAGACATAGAAAACAAATGACACTTTCAATACAGGAAAGCATTTAAAAAATAATTTCTATTTTAACAAAACCAAAATTTTTTCTTATTTTGCCTTTACCTCTTCCTACCAACTGACCATTTGGGTCAACTGGTGAAGGAGTTGTGCATAAATTAACCTGGAAATATATGAGTCATGATTTAGACTCTTTATAAAATGAATGCTCATAGTAAGTAAAATTGGGCTTTGGTCCATAGATGGGAGAAGAAAATTTCTCAGAATGGAAAAGAAAAGTGAGAGAAAATATTCTAAAACCATCTCTCTTTAAACACAAAAGTCAGTATGTGATGGAGTTTTCCGTCAGCATTTTTTTAAAGTCGTGTTTCATTTTTTAAATGCAAAATCAGATATGGTCATTTGGAGAGAAAGATATGGAAACACAGCACTATTTGAGTTGAAACTTACAAAGAAGAATTTTGAAATACAGCCAGGCTAACCAACCATTCACTGCTAATAACTTTTAATGTTTTCTGATATTCTGCTTTCCTCTCACCACTTCATTTCCTCCCATGATTATGTAACTCTATGTGGTTTTATCTAGTGATATATATGTACTGTATAAAGGCATATATATTTACTAAATTTACATAGGCATATATATGTACTAAATATGTTATAGTTACATATTTTATATGTAATCTGTTATAATTACATATGGATGTTATATGTGAAAATATGTGTACATAATATATTTGTATATCTGTGATGTATTAGGATTAATATGGCTTCAAATTCTCAGCTTCTCACACATAGAATACTTCAGCTTCTTTTCACTTTAGAATATTTTTAGTGTTAATACTGTTAAATTTCTATATAAAATGGTTTGATGCTGCTCATATTTAACAGAGGATATTTTCTAATATGAAAATTAGAATACTGGATTCCAAATCAAATGTGTATCTTACTACATGATTTTGTAAGTATTCATACATTCTCTTAAGTAAATGTATTTAAAATATGTTACACATCTTTTATAAGATAAAAGACCAAAAAATATTTTAAAATTTTGAAACTCATTATGTATGTGCATGCGTGTGTGTGTGTATATTAAGAGAAAGAAGGATGAAATATTGAAAAAGGAAAAAAAAGGCAAGAGGGTGAGGAGGGAGAAACACAATCTAGCTTATATATCCTATAATTGTAAGAAGAGAAACATAATCATTTCCTGAAGTTAAAAATAGTTTCAATTCAAATTATGGCACAAGTTTATGTACTTATAGTCTCTAACATAGAAGATCAATTTTTGACTTGCATGAATAATTTGAACGATCTGCTGAGGGACAGTTTGACTAATATAAAAAAGTGTTATGAAAATTTAATTTTAAAAATTTTAATGTGCTCTCTGAAGTCATTAATGGGGCATGACAGCATAAGGTTGAGAATATGAATATATGTACCAGTCTGGCTCATGTAATTTCCAACTCACTGATTCCTAGTAAAGAGAAGAAAGTTTAAGAATTTTAGAGCATTTTATAATGAAAATTTTAAATTAAAATCTGAAAATCTCTTTAGATGAAGTTGAGTACATTTAAAGTGTAAATGAATACGATATGTCCAGAAATACGTTAACTATATATACTGAATGAGTTCTTGTAACTAAACAACTTCTGTGAATATAAATTTACATCATTCAAAAATGTTTACTTTTTTCTTCTACCTGAATTGAAACATCTAAGCAAAGACATTGTTAGGGCAATTAGCAAAATTAAAACTGGTTAACTATTTGAGATCTGCATAATAAACAAGTTACTTAATAATCTACTTACACAGTTTATACCTAGAGCCTCTAGCTGCTGTGAACAATCCTTCACAATACAAAGATAGAAACATTCAATCTCTTTTAGTGCAAAGCATAAAGATACATTAAATACTGTATCATACATTAAATGCTCAGATTTAGCATTTTAATAGTTTTTGATGTTATCTAAAGGCCACCGATTTACTGAGTCTTAGGCCAAGACATTTTAATAGGATTTAAGGCCAGAAATCTATGCTATTTGAACATACATTTAGTTTGAGAATGAAAATTGTAATAGAATCCACACATCTGACTTTATTTTATGTCAAATACACTTAAACTGATTAATTTCCCCCACAAGCATGGACTGATAAGCTGATAAGCTGGGTATTATGTATCATCCCTTTTTCCACTTACCCAGGTCATTATCATCCTTTATGACTAATCTTAAACACCACATTTACTGCATTTCCCTTTAATGTCCCAGAGTTTATTAATCCCTTCTTTGATTTTGCATAGCATATTGTCTACCTCTAGCATTAACACTTGCACATTATTGTAATTTGTTTGATTTCAATACATGCCTCCTCACTAAATAGTTAACTCCATCTATAGTAACAGTATCTGTTACTCAAATTTGGCAAATATATAAATGGATGACCAAATGAAGCATACAGACAACAAACAGATTAGGAGAACTACTCATTCTGCCCTCTGAGGAGCATATCTCTCAGAACTGAGAGTCACACAGAAGAGTCTCTGACCTGGTTATAGCACCAGGGCCAGTCATTATCCTCAGAACGCAAAGCACGCTGCTCCTGAACCACCACTAATTTCAAATCCCTACCGGCTGGTTCTGATTCCATGTTACCTTGAAGCAGTGTTCTGATAACCATATTCTGATATACATTTGTATGTTTTGTTTATGTGTACAGAAATGTGTGCTGTCCGGCCCTCCTATGCCCCAGAACCTTCATCAAGATCAGTAATTGACAGGGCTGTGAAGGTCTGGATGCCTGGAGAATACCAGGAGACACGTTATTGCTGGTTGCCCTGACTTTCTTGTCCTCTCTCTGGGAGAGTGAGTTAGTCATTATTGGTGAAAAAAGGATCAGAAGGAGTTCAGTGTATGCACAGCACAAAATTATAAAGAAATGAGAAATGTGGCCCAAAGAGGCTGTGACTTATCCAGGAACACTCAGGCCCCAGTTACTCTTATGTGGGTTTCCTGAATCATAGGTCAATGTATTTTCTACCATGGATGAAATGTATATTTGTAAAGTAACATTATGAGGCTTGGGTAATCTGGGATTTGTTTTTATATTTCGGGTTACCTATTGCTATGTAATAAACCACCTCAACACTTTGTGCTTAAACAACTATGTTTTCCTATTTCTGATGAATCTATGGGCTGGTTCGCCAGGTTGTCTTTTGGTTTTGCCTGGGTTCACTCATGTGAACACATCTGGTAGTTAATATTGCCTGCTGGCTGGACATCTTGTGTCTCTGCCACCTGACCTGTCATCCTCCTGTAGGACAGACTGCCTTGCTTACACAGAGACCTCAGGGCAGTGGGCCAAGAAGACAAAAGTAAAATACACAGAGCCTCATAAAGCATAGGTTCTGGAATTCACACAGTATCACTTGTGCCATATACAGATGACGTCTCTTAATGAGGAAAGCTATAAAATAATGTGGTTATGTTTTCAGTCTACTTTAGGATTCTATTACACACTCAGTGGTTTCCAGTATCCAACATCACATTCATTCTGCCAAGGTCAGCTACTATTCATGCACAGAGGTTAAAATTTTATCATTGACTGTCATTGTACTAAGTGTTTTTCTGGTTTCTCCCCTACTAACTTGCATGAGTAATCTGTCATAACCAAGTCATAATCTGCTAGTTTTATAATCCTGGTTTTTCTACCTCATGTTGGCAAATGGGGCTATGTTAAATATTTGCCTATTTTTTTTTCTAAATAAACATTTTAAGTGAGTGAAACAATGTGTTTCTAAACAGGATGTTTATGAGAAAATGATAGAGTGGAGAAAAAATTTCAAAATAATAGTGAAAAGCACTTGGAACAGTACATTGAAAAGGGGTTTTTCTATTTTCTCACAATTCCCTAAAGAACCAAAGGTAAAGAAAATAGGACATATTATTCTAGGATCATTATTCTGGAGACAGCTCCAAGAGATAACCAGATACTCCATCTGAGGTTTACTAAGACATCACCAATCCTGTTTTACTCACCGCAGGAACCAAACCAGTCTATAAGAAGACAGTTCACTAAAGAAGGGGATTTTTAGGAGCACTGTTTTATAGTCATTGTGTTTCAAGAAATCAAATTTAGCAGAAGGTAGGGTGTGGTGGGAAGGTTCCCAAAGGATCAGGGAATGGCGACTGTCTGGTGCTTTGTGCCTCCCACGATGCTGACATGAAGAGGTGCATCACTGGGCTCCCACTGGACTAAAGCACGGTGGAAGATATGAGAGTTTGGGGGTTAAGGGATTATACATGAATGTAGAGACTGACAACTTCTTTTTGCCTGGAAAAATCTGGAAGTCTGAGGCTGCCTGGAGTAGTCCTTAATGGCCGGGTAAAGAGTGAGTGTGGAGCAGCCTGCACTCCCACTAGCAGATTTTCCACTGGGCCAGGTGGATGGCTTAAAAGGAAGCCAGACTTGAGCCCTCTTAAAATTGCCCCCACTCAACATAATACATTTTTTTAGGGTAAGGGAATTTTATAGTGAGATTCTGTGTATATACTGCAGGGAGCAAGAGGGGAAGGAAGTTGGAGGAGGTTAATAAGAGTATATTTCACAGAACAAGATGCACAGGACTTTGAAGGACCCACAAATGCAACTTACAAGGGAACCTGCCTCGGAACACCTGCTGTAAACAGGGCACACACGCCATATTACAACTGCCTAAGTTTTATAAATGTTCTACTTGATAGAGATCCTCCTTTCTCTATTTAAATAGAATCTCTATTTCCTGACTTTCCAGCATTTATGCAGCTTAACATCTGGTATATTTTAAGAAATGGCAATAACAAATTCTACTAAAACATAAAATTAAGGTAAGCCTATCTCCTAGTTAAGGGCAATGACTTGACCCTATGTTATCATTTCAGAATGTTCTCTTTTAGGTTACAAGTCAATACATTTACAAGGAGTTATAACATGTACAACAGCATAAATCTAAATACTGGGTCACAACCTGGTGATAAAAATAGTCTATGACATTTACAGAATAAAATTTCTCCAGCTTTTCACTCAAAAGTGCACTCTATCTCTAGATGGACTATATATGCACAGTTCCAGTGCTCACATACCTCACTTCCAGAAGCCATTTCCAAAAATGTGAAGTGTATTATTTCCTCTTATCAGTGATCTAGGACAAAAGAACCGAAATGTGACCTCAAAATTATTGTTGGATATTTTGTATAGTTTTCCTCCTTCTTCCTCTGCTTGCCTTGCCTGCCATGTTCTCACTGTCCCATGCATTATCTATTCCTCAGTTGTCCCCTTTCTTTATGCTGTGGTGTAGCTGCCCAGCACCGGGAGCCACTTCATTCCCTTCTCTTTGTCCAAGCACCAGGTTCTCCAATATACCTCTCAGTATTGCACCCCTTCCAGCAAACCCCAACACTCTGTTCCTGGGTTTTTCTTTGCTGAATAAGATACTAAATCATTTTGTTTACTATATAAGATACTAAAAGGTGTTGAAATGGGCAACATATGTACAACATAATATTGTATGTGACATTTACAACACAATTTTTCCATTTAATTAGAAAAGAATAATTCAGGCTGGGGGACATTTTGGACATCAGTTCCCTTTTAAAATTTTTAATAAAAATGTCCTGGTATTTTCCTTTTCTTCTCTAAGGAGAACTTCAGGGAATAGCATGATTGAATTTAGTCAGCTTAAAGAAAAAGGAATGCTGGTTAATTTTGGCTGGGAAAAAGAACAATCCACAAAGTTATTCTGAATTTTTAGACTGTAAAGGACACTTTGAAGAACATCAGAGACCAGTTTCAAATGGTTTCACAGGATAAAATTTAATAATCAAACCAGTCTTTGATAAACAGATAGATATTCTTATAATACAAAATTATAAAAGAACTTTTAAGATTGTCATTATTTTCATGAATGTAATTATGGAACTAATATAAATGAAATTGAACCTGAAATTAAATAAGATAGCAAATAATAAAAAGCAGAAGAAAAGTTGTTCTCTTTTGTTGGTAGGATTGGAGCTGAGGATTAGAAGAAAAATGATTAAGTGAAATGTGAGGATTTTATGTAACAAAGAATGGCTAAGTAGATATTCCAGAATAAATCATAAATACATAAATTCATCAAATTTTTAGCATAAAATAAATGTAAGGGAATAGAGGATTCAAATTACATATATTTTCAGAGAATGAAATCTGACAGAAGAATGAAACTTGAGAGATGGTTAATCATTCAATATAATTCTTTTTGTTGTAGCATAATAATTAACTATATAATAGACCATTATCAACAATATTCCTCCCTGTCTCCAGATGTTTTCAGTCCCTCAACTGATGCAAATACTTCCTTTGTAAATGAGCTCCCTTTTCATTTTTGCCTAAGTCTTTTCCTCCAAAAAAAGTTCAGTTCACAGAAGAACATAAAAGATCTTCATATGCATAGGGAGCATAGGGACCATTTACTACACTAGAACATACAATGATTTTAATATTTTTTTTGCTGTTCCAGAATAACTGTTTGCATACTTATTGAAGCATAATTTCTATATAATATATATGTTCATAGTATATAACTTAGTAAGATTTGACATACGTATAGGCCTGTGAAGTCATCACCCAAGATAGTGAATATATCCATCATTGCCAAAACATTCCTTGTAAAGTTCCCTTTCTAATTCTTCCATCCTGTCCCTCCCAACCCTCTTCACCCCACCCCTAGGTAACCATTGATTTGCTTCTCTCTATCACTATAGGTAAGTTTGCATTTTCTAGAAATTTATGTAAATGTAATGATACTGTATGTACACTTTTTTTATCTGGCTCCCTTCACTCAGCATAATTATTTTGAGATTTGTGCCATCTGTGTTTATCAATAGTTCATTCCTTTTTATGGCCGAGTAATATTCCATGGTATGGATGAATTAAAATTTGTCTATTTATTTACGGGTTCATGGGCATTTGTGTTGCTTTCAACTTTGGCTATTACAAATAAAGCTCTCAGGAGTATTTATGTAAACATCTTGGTATGGTAAACATTATTTTCTTGTTAAATACCTAAGAGTTGAATGGCTAAATCATACAGTAGATATGTGTCTGAGTTTTCAAAAGAACTGCCAGATTATTCTCCAAAGTTGTACCATCTTACATTTTTAACAACAGTATCTGAATGTTCTGGTTCTTCTGCATTCTCACCAACACTTGGGATAGTCTTTTTAATTCTAACCATTCTAATAAGTATCTAGTAGAATCATATTGTGGTTTTAATTTGTTTCTCTAATGACTAATGATATAGAATATCTTATTAATTGCTTTTCATTTGTATATCTTCTTTGGTAATGTGGTTGTTCAAATACTTCCCCTTCATTTATTTTCAGTTGGGATTTTTTGTTTCCTTAGTGTGCTTTGAAAGTTTTTTATGTATTTTGGAAATAAGTCCTTTGCCAGATACAGTACTTGCAAATATTTTCTCCCAGTATTTGGTTTGTCTTCATTCTTTTAATATTGTCTTTCAAAGAACAAAACTTTTAAATTTTGATGAAGAAAAAATTATCAGTTGGTTTATAGATCATACATTTAGTGTCTTTTCTAAGAAATCTTTGCCCAACATAAGATCACAAAGGCTTTCTTTTATGTTTTCTTCTGGGAATTTTATACTTTTAGGTTTCACATGTAAGTCTGTGATCCACTTTGAGTTAATTTTTATATGTGGTTAGAGGGATGGTATAAAATATTTTTTGGCATATGTACTACTTGTTTCAGCATCATTTTTTGAAAAGACTACTTTTTCACCAATAATTGTCCTTGAATTATCAAAAATTAATTGACTATATTTCTGTGGTTTGACTTCTGGACCGCTGTGTTCCAATGATCTATTTGTTTATCTCTTCACAAATGTCACACTGTCTTGAGCACTGTAGTGTTATTATATGTCCTGATGATCTGGTATTAGCTTTTCTAATTTGTATGTCTTTTTCAAGGCTGATTGGGCTATTATAGGTTATTTGCATTTCCATATGAATTTTAGAAATAGTTTGTCAATTTCTATATAAAATTCTTCTGGAGATTGGCATGTGTTGTATTTATGTATCATTTTGGGAGACTTGACATAGCAATACTGAATCCTTTGTCAGATTAATATGGTATATATATCTTTCCTTTACCATAGGCTTTCTTTAATTTTGTTCAGCAATGTCTTTTAGTTTTCAATGCATAGCTAGGTGTTTTACATATTTTTTGTCATATTTATTCCTAAATATTTCATGTGTTTGATTTTACAGAAATATTGCTATTTGAAAATGTCCATTGCTACTAATCACTAATTCGAGTATAGATACCATAACCTTTTCTACATAGATTGTCATTTCTGTGAATACAGACTATTCTACCACTTCCTTACCAATCTGAATGCTTTTAATTTGTTTTTATTACTCTACCTCCAGTGCAATGTTGAATAGTAGTGGTAACAAGCAGACATCCTTGTCTTACTCATCATTATGCATTAAAGTTCACAACGTTTTTCTTCCGTAGTGTTTAATCAACTGAAATTCCTTTAATTTATTTTTCATCTTCCACATTGTAATTATCATTTACAGAAGTTCTATTTAGGTCTTTTTTCCAAATACATTACCGCTTTATTAAATATTTATATATTTCTAAAATAGTTGTAATTGTTTAATGTCCTTGTCTGCTAATTTAAAGATTTGTGCCAGTTCTTGGTCAGTTTTTATTTATTTATTTTTAATTTAATTTAATTTAATTTAATTTTTCTTTTTTTATAATTTATTTTGATATCATTAGTCTACAATTACATGTGAAATATTATGGTTATTAAATTACCCCCTTCATCAGATCCCGCCCACCAATCCCATTTCAGTCATTGTCCATCAGCATAGTGAGATGCTATAAAATCACCACTTGCCTTCTCTGAGTTCTACAGCCCTCCCTGTGCCCTCCCAACATTACATCTGCCAGTTGTAATGACCCCTTTTCCCCCTTATCCCTCCCTTCCAACCCATCTTCCCCAGTCCCTTTCCCTTTGGTAACTATTAGTCCGTTCTTGGGTTCTGTGAGTCTACTGCTGTTTTGTTCCTTCAGTTTTTTTCTTTGCTCTAATACTCCACATATGAGTAAAATCATTTGATACTTGTCTTTTTCAGCTTGGCTTATTTCACTGAGCATGATACCCTCTAGCTCCATCCATGTTGTTGCAAATGGTAGGATTTGTTTTCTTCTTATGGCTGCATAATATTCCATTGTGTATATGTACCACATCTTCTTTATCCATTCATCTACTGATGGACACTTAGGTTGCTTCCATTTCGTGGCTATTGTAAATAGTGCTGTGATAAAGATAGGGGTGCATCTGCCTTTTTCAAATTGGACTGCTGCATTCTTAGGGTAAATTCCTAGGAGTGGAATTCCTGGGTCAAATGGTATTTCTATTTTGAGTTTTTTGAGGACCCTCCATACTGCTTTCCACAAGGTTGTACTAATTTGCATTCCCACCAGCAGTGTAGGAGGGTTCCCTTTTCTCCACATCCTCACCAACATTTGCTGTTGTTTGTGTTTTGGATGTTGGCCATCCTCATTGGTGTGAGGTGTTATCTCATTGTGGTTTTAATCTGCATTTCTCTGATGATTAGCGATATGGAGCATCTTTTAATTTGCCTGTTGGCCATCTGAATTCCTTCTTTGGAGAAGTGTCTATTCATGTCTTCTGCCCATTTCTTAATTGGATTATTTGCTTTTTGTTTGTTAAGGTGTGTGAGTTCTTTATATATTTTGGATGTCAACCCTTTATCAGATACGTCATTTATGAATATATTCTCCCATAGTGTAGGATCTCTTTTTGTTTTACTGATGGTGTCCTTTGCTGTACAGAAGCTTTGCAGCTTAATATAGTCCCACTTGTTCACTTTTGCTTTTGTTTCCCTTGCCGGGGAGATATGTTCATGAAGAAGTCACTCATGTTTATGTCCAAGAGATTTTTGCCTGTTTTTTTCTAAGAATTTTATGGTTTCATGACATACATTCAGGTCTTTGATCCACCTTGAGTTTACCTTTATGTATGGGGCTAGACAGTAGTCCAGTTTCATTCTCTTACATGGAGCTGCCCAGTTTTCCCAACACCAGCTGCTAAAGAGGCTTTCATCTATCAATTGTATATCCAAGGCTCCTTTATCAAATATTAATTGACTGTATATGTTTGGGTTAATGTTTGGATTTTCTATTCTGTTCCACTGGTCTGTGGGTCTCTTCTTGTGTCAATACCAAATTGTCTTGGTTACTGTGGCTTTGTTGTAGAGTTTAAAGTCAGGGAGCATAATTCCCCCTGTTTTATTCCTCCTTCTCAGGATTGCTTTGGCTTTTCGGGGTCTTTTGTGGTTCCATATGAATTTTAGAATGATTTGTTCCAATTCATTGAAGAAAGCTGTTGGTAGTTAGATAGGGATTGCATTGAATCTGTAGATTGCTTTAGGTAGTATAGCCATTTTGAGAATATTTATTCTTCCTAGCCAAGAGCAAGGGATGCATTTTCATTTGTTAGTGTCCTCTTTAATTTCTCTTAGGAGTGTTTTGTAGTTTTCAGAGTACATGTCTTTCACTTCCTTTGTTAGGTTTATTCCTAGGTATTTTATTCTTTTTGATGTAATTGTGAAGGGAATTCTTTTTCTGATTTCTCTTTCTGTTTGTTCATTGTTAGTGTATAGGAAAGCAACAGATTTCTGTGTGTTAATTTTGTATCCTGCATCTTTGCTGAATTGAGATATTAGTTCTAGTAGTTTTGGAGTGGAGTACCTTTAGGGTTTTTTATGTATAGTATCATGTCATCTGCAAATAGTGACAATTTGACTTCTTCTTTTCAAATCCGGATGTCTTGTATGTCTTTGTTTTGTCTGATTGCCGTGGCTAGGACGTCCAGTACTATGTTGAATAACAGTGGAGAGAGTGGGCATCCCTGTCTTGTTCGCAATCTTAGATGAAAAGTTTTCAGCGTCTCGCTGTTAAGTATGATGTTTGCTGTGGGTTTGTCATATATAGCCTTTATGATGTTGAGGTACTTGCCCTCTATACCCATTTTGTTGAGAGTTTTAATCAGGAATGGATGCTGAATTTTGTCAAATGCTTTTTCAGCCTCTATGGAGATGATCATGTGGGTTTTTTTTCTTCTTTTTGTGTATGTGTTGGATGATGTTGATGGATTTTTGAATGTTGTTCTATCCTTGCATCCCTGGAATGAATCCCACTTGATCATGGTGTATGATCCTCTTGATGTATTTTTGAATTCGGTTTGCTAATATTTTGTTGAGTATTTTGCAGCTACGTTCATCAGGGATATTGGTCCGTAATTTTCTTTTTGGCGAGGTCTTTGCCCGGTTTTGGTGTTAGAGTGATGCTGGCTTCATAGAATGAGTTTGGAAGTATACCCTCCGCTTCTATTTTTTGAAAAACTTTAAAGTTAATGGGTGTTATTTCTTCTCTATATGTCTGGTAGAATTCAGAGGTGAATCCATCTGTTCTGGGGGTTTTGTTCTTGGGTAGTTTTTTGATTACTGATTCAATTTCGTTGCTGGTGATTGGTCTGTTTAGTTTTTCTCTTTCTTGCTTGGTCAGTCTTGGAAGGTTGTATTTTTCTAAAAAGTCCATTTCTTCTAGGTTTTCTAGCTTATTTGCATAAAGATTCTCATAATATTCTCTTATAATTCTTTTTATGTCTGTGGGTCTATCGTTATATTTCCTTTCTCATTTCTGATTCTGTTTATGTGTGTAGATTCTCTTTTTCTCTTAATAAGTCTGGGTCGGGGTTTATCTGTTTTGTTTATTTTTTCAAAGAACCAGCTCTTGGTTTCATTGATTTTTTTCTATTATTTTATTCTTCTCAATTTTATTTATTTCTTCTCTGATCTTTATTATGTCCTTCTTTCTGGTGACCTTGGGCCTCATTTGTTCTTCTTTTTCCAATTTCAGTAATTGTGTCCTTAGACTATTCATTTTGGAATGTTCTTCCTTCTTTAAATAGGCCTGGATTGCAATATACTTTCCTCTTAGAACTGCCTTTGCTACATCCCACAGAGGTTGTGGCTTTGTGTTGTTGTTGTCATTAGTCTCCATATATTCTTTGATTTCTGTTTTGATTTGGTCGTTAACCCATTGATTAATTAGGGGAGTGTTGTTACGTCTCCATGTATTTGTGAGCCTTTTTGATTTCTTTCTAAAATTTATTTCTAGTTTTATACCTTGGTGATCTGAGAAGTTGTTTGGTAGGATTTCAATATTTTTGAAATTACTGAGGTTCTTTTTTTGGCCTAGTACATGGTCTATTCTGGAAAATGTTCCATGTGCACTTGAGAAGAATGTGTATCCTGCTGCTTTTGGGTGTAGAGTTCTGTAGATGTCTGTTAGGTCCATATGTTCTAGTGTGTTGTTCAGTGCCTCTGTGTCTTTACTTATTTTCTGTCTGGTTGGTCTGTCCTCTCAATGAGTGGTGTGTTGAAGTCTCCTAAGATGAATGCATTGCTGTCTATTTCCTCCTTTAATTCTGTTAGTATTTGTCTCCTATATGCTGGCGCTCCTGTGTTAGGTGCATATATATTTATAATGGTTATATCTTCTTGTTGGACTGACCCCTTTATCATTTTGTAATGTCCTTCTTTATCTCTTATTACTCTCTTCGTTTTGAAGTCTATTTTGTCTGATACAAGTACTGCAACACCTGCTTTATTCTCCTTGTTGTTTGCATGAAGTACCTTTTTCCATCCCTTCGCTTTTATTCTGTGTATGTCTTTGCGTTTAAAGTGAGTCTCTTGAAGGCAGCATATAGGTGGGTCTTGCTTTTTTATCCATTCTGTTACTCTGTGTCTTTTGAATGGTGCATTCAGTCCATTTACATTTAAGGTGATTATCGATAGATATGTACTTATTGCCATTTCAGGCTTTAGATTTGTGATTACCAAAGGTTCAAGGGTTGCTTCTTAACTGTCTAACAATCTAACTTAACTTTCTTGTTAAGTTATTGTAAACACCATCTGATGTTTCTTTATTTCTCTTCCTTCTTATTCTTTGTCCTCTGCTCTTTATATACTAGGTGTTTTATTCTTTGCCTTAGGAATGCTTCCCTCTAGAGCAGTCCATTTAAGATATCCTATGGAGGTGGTTTATGAAAGGCAAACTCTCTCAACTTTCGCTTGTCTGGAAATTGTTTAATCCCTCTGTCATATTTAAATGATAATCGTGCTGGATACAATATTCTTGGTTTGAGGTCCTTCTGTTTCATTACGTTCAATATATCATGGCATTATCTTCTGGCCTGTAAGGTTTCTGTTGAGAAGTCTGATGATAGTCTGATGGGTTTTCCTTTGTAGGTGATCTTTTTTCTCTCTCTAGCTGCCTTTAATACACTCTCTTTGTCTTTGATCTTTGCTGTTTTAATTATGTGTCTTGGTGTTTTCTTCGTTGGGTCCCTTGTGTTGGGAGATCTGTGTGCTTCCGTGGACCATGAGACTATTTCCTTCCCCAACATGGCGAAGTTTTAAGGAATTATTTCTTCAAAGACTCTTTCTATCCCCTTTTCTCTTTTCTTCTTCTTCTGGTACTCCTATAATGTGATTATTGTTCCATTTGTATTGGTCATACAGTTCTCTTAATATTCTTTCATTCCTAGAGATGCTTTTATCTCTCTCTGCCTCAGCTTCTCTGTATTCCTGTTCTCTGATTTCTATTCCATTAACAGTCCCTTGCATCTCCTCCAGTCTGCTGCTAAGCCTGTCAATCACTTCTCTCAATTCTGCATTGTCTTTCCTCACATCCCTCACTTCCTCCCTCAGTTCTTGCATATTTCTCTTTAGATCCATCAGTATGTTTATGACTTTTGTTCTGAATTATTTTTCAGGAAGGTTGTGCATTTGCATCCCTTCAATGTTCCCATTTCTGGTGTTGTCTGGGTGTGGGTGAGTTTTGTTTGTACCATATTCCTCTGTCTTTTTATGGCAATAGAAGTGGTCACTGATAGGTGCCATGTATGTCAGCTGGGCTCTTTAAGGCTTTTAAAAAGAATAAAAAAAGAAGAAAAGAAAGAAAAAAGAAAAAAAGAAAGAAGGAAGATAAAGAAAAGAAAAGAAAACATAAAGAAAGAAAAAAATATGCCCACCAGGAGTAGATTCTGTGCAGATGCTGTTGGTGGCGCTGTTGCTCCACTAGTCCACAGCCATGGCCCTGCTACTCCGCAGGGCCCTTTCTAGCTCTTGCCAGGGTGGGAATGAATGGGAGGCTGTTGATCTCTGTGGGAAGTCTGAGTACGGCTACTCTTTCCCAGTCGCCAGCCAAGGGGTCTGAAATTCCCCAGGACTCCCAGCCTGCTTGGTTGAGTGTGCTGGGACGATCCTGGGCCCCTGTCTCTTTAAGACCACTAAAAAAAGGAGCACATGCTTTTCTTTTGTCCCGGGGAGCCGGCTCCAATGACCTGGTGCATTCCCAAGCTCATATCCTGCACCCTCTGTCTCTCCAATCTCCTATACACCATGCAATGTGTGTCACGGCTCCTGGTGCAGATAACCAGGGCTGGTTATTTTGCAGGCCTGTACTTCCATTCCCTCCCAGCTGTGATTCCTCTCCTCCCGCTGGTGCACTGGGGTGGGGAAGTGCTCAGGTCCTGCCAGGTCACAGCTCCATATCTTACCTGCCTCGTGGGGTGCCGAGTCCTCTCAAGTGTAGCTGCAGGCTGTGTGCTGTCCTATATCTTCTGGTCTCCTTTTTAGTAATAGTTTTATTTGTTGTATTTTCATAAATACATGTGGTTTTGGGAGGAGATTTCCACTGCCCTGCTCATGCCGCCATCTTCCCGGAAGTTCTGATTTATTTTTTTATATGAATTTTATTCTCTACTTCTTAGGTGCCTGGTAATTTTTGATTAGTGTGAGATATAAATATTCCTATAAATAATCAAGAACTTTGTTCTTGGACAGTTAAGTACTTAGAGAATGTTTGATCCTTCTGAATTTGCTTTTAAAATGTTTTAGATGGGACAGGAACAGTGTCCAATCAAGGGCTAAGTGTTCCCCACTAATGAGGATAAATCATTCTGTATAATCTCCCCACTGCCTGTAAACCATGAGGTTATCAAGTTTGTGTTAAGTGTGGGTAGTTTCCTCACACACATGCTCTGATTAGTACTCGGTGGTATACCAGACAGGGATCCTTTGCAGGTCTCCAGATTGAAGTGTTTTCTCTGCTATTCTAACCTGCAAATGCTTATCTCTTGGAATCCCTGGATTTTCAGCTATCTCAACTCCTGAAGCCCCACAGATTCCATCTGGGTCCCCCTACCTACGCCATACACTGGAAACTTTTTCAACGACTGAAGCTGGGATACCCTTTGATGGAGCAATGGAACAACTCACCTGGTTTGCTCATTGTCTCTCAGGGATCACTGTGCTTTGTTGCCTGATGTTGAGAGCCTAGGGAAGTATGATCTCATATAATTTGCTCACATTTGGTTTTCTTGGGGAGTAAATCCAGTGTCTATTGCTCCATTTTGGCTGGAAGTGATAGGCAATTGTCATGAAATGTTAATCATCCCTTGGTCCCCATCTTTCTGTAGGAACCTGGCATATTTTGCCAAAAGGAAATATTTCCAGATCCAAAATTCTTCAGCTATTCTCATGTGGGCAACTTTAGAAGTCCTTTTACTCATTTTGTGTTATCCACACACTATTCTGGGATAAGTTCTGTCTCTTGTTCATTCAGTTGACAAAACTAAGACCCTAATTCAAATTACACTTTGGGTGAGACATATATATATAGGAAATTAAATCCTTAGATCTGGTTGGCAATATCTCAGCAACAGTAATCCATTCATAAACTGTTGGTTATTAGTTGTGCTTACAGGGAATCAAATTTAATTAGAAGTTAATGGAGAAGAAAAATAAATAAATAGTAATTATAGCTATAGCTAACATTGATTTATTAAATACCTGTCATCATGCCATGTACTTTTAAAAATAGTTTACATACATTAATTTATTTAATCCTTAAAATAAGGCTTTGAGACAGGTATAATTGTATTATTGTTGTCCTTGTTTTAGTACAAGGAAACTGAACCATAGGTAAATCTATGACCTCATGCATTTACTATTCATCAAAGCAAATTTAGGGGAATATATAAGAAATATAATTCATCAGCAATTATAAACAAATTTTTTAAAACTAAGTACAGTAAGAAGTATTTAAATAACAAACTAGAAATAAGAGATGAAACAAGTATAACAGACAATAAAATTGTTAGCATTCAGAAAAGCGTAGATGCATTATGAAGTAACCTTTTTGTTTTTTCAGGGTTTAAGGAGTTCATCAGTAACACCCTATCACTATGAGAGGGCAAGTCTAGCTTTCTCTTGGAAGTTTTGAATGTAGGGAGTTAGCTGGTTGGGCAGGAAGCCATTAGAATAGCCTGGAAATGCATTTGAGTGTATTGGCCCCATTGGGAAAATGAGGGGAAGACATTTGTGGGAACTGTGGGGAAAGCAGGACTGAGTAAGGCTTAGTGAGCACACCCGGGGAGAGGTATTGTGGTGGAAAATCACCCAAGAAAGAAATGAAGCAATGATAGTTCTGGTGTTGCTTTAGGATGGTGATGCTACTGATGGAATTAGGGGGAGAGAGAGAAGGGAAACGATGAAAATCCTTAGAAATGACCTGCTGTGGATGGTAGCATTACCAAGATGGGAGCTTCCTGTCAGAAGCTGATAACTTTCCTTAACCAATCAGTGATGTATTCACATGGAAATATTAAAGCAGCTTCCAAAGACATTTATTTTATAATTTGAGAGAAATTTAGTCACTGGGAGAAGTGTTACTTTGTGATTAACTAAGTTAATTAGTGATTGACTATCAAAAGAAATAATGAATAACATGATTCATCAGGTGAAAAGAAATAACGTATTCATCATTCATCTTACTTTTGAATCCCAGTTTTAGGCTATAACATAAATTTGTGGTTTGTGATAAGAACTTTTTTGCATATGCTTTGTGAAGCTAGAGATCATTCTACAGGGTTATAATTATACAGAAGGCTGTTTGCAAGAGTTTTAGAAAAGTGAACAAAAAAGTACAAAAGTATTTCTTGGCAGACAAAAATTACTGTTAGATTGACATTTAAGCTTTATTCCATTATTAAATCTTTGATTGCAAATTCTAAAGTATCTGCATATGGCAAGGAAATCTAAAAGAGAATATATTAACGACATCCTTAATCTCAACAGTAGCTGTTTCAGAGGACATTGGGCTCATTAGTAGTATATAATGAATAGAGTTGAGAAAATCTCCCATGTTCTGAGGTTGAGATGAGGGATCCCCTTGGGAGGGGTGCAGAGGATTAAAGTCAAAAGCTTGATTAGCTAATTTCACTTGTAAAATATGAGATTTTAGTTTCAGTTTGGTAGTTTTCTATGTAAGCTGAATATTTTGATTCATGTGTATATCTTCCTTGTTGAACTTGATTCAGACTAAATTAATTATACATTAAAAAGTAGAAATTTAGTCAATTTCTTACCCCTTTGCCTAGATTGAAAGTTCCCGAAATTCCTTTGTGTTCCTGAATTCAGCTAAATTTGGGGAAATTATTAATAAAATACTGATCCTTTGATGAATAACATAATTGTATTGATTTTTATCTACATTAGTTATACTTTGTATTATTATCATTATTTAAACATTTCTTTATTATGGACTCTTACTCGTCACATATTCTTTTCCTCTTTTTGAATTTTGAGCTGGGTTCCTGGAAAATGAAGTGTTAAAATAGATAATTTTTTTTTTCCCCTAGCAAAATAAGCTAGTTAAGAGCACTGGCCTTATAGATAGAATGCCTGGAATTAAATCTTGGCTCCAATATTTAGATGTGTGATCTCAGACAGGTTTCTGGTTTCTCTGTGCTCCAATTTCCTTACCTGGTAAAGTGAGAATGTAGGAATTATATGTAGCAAGCCAAGCAGAGCACCAATTGCTGGACATATTTTATGTTGCTGTTGTTTGGCAAAAAGATGGTCATTTCACTAACTCAGAGAGTTTGGGTCTCATTAAAAGGACTGCAAAGGATGTGATAACTGTACTTTTTGAAGGTTTATAGATAAAAACAAGTGTGTTTGTGTTTGTATGTGTGTGTGTGTGTTTGTGTGTGTGTGTGTGTGTGTGTGTGAGAGAGAGAGAGAGAGAGAGAGAACGGTAAAAGCTATGCTACAGTAAGCTGGTCATACATAAACAAGAAATTCTGAACAATTATAAAGCTTTCATTATTGAACAGACTTCCTCACAAATTTAGTGAATTTTTATTAGCAAAGTTAGTCAAGCAGGATCAAATTACTATTTACAGTGATTTTGTTGAAAGAGGCATGCACTTCAGGAAGGTTGGATTCAATGACCTCTGCAATCCATTTGAATTAGAAGATTCCGTGAATTAAATACACACAATAATCAACCATCCTGTGATAAAATCTAGTACCTCCGGCTCATCTCTCTTTTATCACCCTTCAGATCAGAGATGAGATCTCCCTTGAGGCAGACTCTCATTCTTTTCTTCTTCTGAGTCAAGTCAGGAGATGAATCCTCTGCTCTTGAGAGCTGGAGGCAAGTATCATAGGCCCTTCATCCTGGAAGCCACTCTGACTTTATCACCTTGTAAATCTGGCTTTCGCAGAATGATAAACCTAGTGGTTAAACATTTTTTTCCTTTGGTGATGAAGTTAGAAATTAATTCCCACCTTCTCTCTCCGCCCTCAAATTAAACTCATTGAAGAGGATTAGTGGCCAGAGTGCTGATTTAGTTGATTACTTCGGATATTTCCTTATACAATGATTTAATTCAACAACATTGAATATGAAATACTTTAACAGTTTACCTTCTCCCACAAACTCAATATGCAGACACCACAGACACCAAATGCCCGTCACCTATGAAGGGGTAACTTACTTGAGTCCTAGCTGGCACTTATTTTCTACCTATCACTTCTGCCCTCCAACCTTTAATCTCAGAGTCATTTTCAAATGATTCTTTGTGATTCCTTTTAATTTGCACGCTGATTTATGTGTCCCATGTCTGTGGGAAATGCCATGATATTTTCAATCTGCTCCACTTAACACATTTGTTGCACAGTAGGAAAACTATACCTATCATTCTTTCAGGGTATAAACCTGCATAAAAAGGCAATGTCCCCATGTCAGACTTCTGAAGTTTGTGAGCTTCACCCTGTTTATTAATGGGACAATGTCAAGAAGCAAAATTTTAAGGCAATATTATCTCTGTCCTTTTATCTCTTATTGTTTATGGAATTTTAATTCCTGTTGTGCAAACAAAAACAATAAGTCCATCAGAGGGAAATTAAGTTTTTCAAACAAATTTATACCCCACTTTTAGAATTCACCAGCACTGAGGATCTTGCCCCTATCAGTGGGGAATAGTTATTTGTCCTGTTACCCACTTTTTGGGATATGCATTAGAAATATAAGTTGGCTAGGAAAACATAAATATTTTTTTATTCCTGAGCTTACTAGATGGCACATTGTCAACTTCTACACTGCTTTACTGCATTTAATCTCTATAACAATCCTTAGAGTTGAATACTCCTATTGCCATTTTTATGAAGAGGATTGTGAAGGTTAGAGAAATTTTATGACATTTCTAAGGCAGCACTCTTAGGATCTGAGCTTGACTCTTCTGTTTAAAAGTTCAGGTTCCTTTAAAAACACCAAAAATAATGAGATCCACTGAAGGCTTCCAAATAAGGAATACTATGCTCAAAGTAGTTTTTTTTTACAACTCTTCCTCTCCATATGTATCTAATCCATTAATATCCTCTGTCTAATCACTTAATAGAGTTTTAAAACTTTGTTCTATATTGCCATTGCCTTTTATTACTTGGAAGCAACCATTAAAATAATAGCAATGACAATATCTACATTAGAAATTTACAATAAAATAAAAAATCCTAAAGCCTAATATAATGAGATTTATATGGTTTCTTTGTGTGTACCTGAAGAAATTAACCTTTCCTAGGATGTGGCTTCAGAAGTAAACAAAGGTCATCTGATTTCATGATTAAGATTTAAGTTTATGCTTTCATCAACCTTAAAACACTTCCTGTATTTAGTGGACATTGAAATAATTATCCTTTCATTTGTCCATGCATACAAGTGTAGAACAGAATCTAATTAGAGGCTGAAAGACAAAAACATGAAAACAGGTCATTTAAACACTAAGGGGGTGAGGGCTGTGGCCAGGACAGAGAAGGTAACCATCTGGCGGTTACTAGGCAAATCAACATGAGTGCCACTTAAGACAGCCTAGCTGAGAACAGAATGGAAATTCAGTGATCATTAGATGATAAATGCTACATTTCCATGATTCTAAGGCACCATCAATTTAATAACAACTTTCATAAGTGATGTGTCACAATTTTGAAAATGTTAAAATATGCAACTCAGAGAAGAGAGAAACCCTGTTCTTAAAATACCTAGATGCCTTAAAAAGGGTTATAGTCGGTAGTGTGAAATGCAGGCTAATTTTTCTGGCTCTTCTAGTAAATTTTTAAATCCCCAAGTGCTGTAGTAAGTCGGTCTCCCCTTTAAAATACAGAAAGTGATTTCTATTTTCTTTACCAGTAAATTTGACTGGTTCAGGGCTTTGGACTAGACATGTTTCCTAGCAGCAGATACCGTTGAGTTACTTTTCATGAAGGAAAATGCTAAGTTCACAGCGTAAGATGGCTGATACGTTTAAATTATCCTATGTGGTCACTTGAAATGAAGTGCCTGCTGCAGACTAAGCTGTGGTGGACTAAGTGACTTTTGCAGCAGATCATCGGTGCCAGGAACAATGATGTCACGTGCTGCGGGTGGCCCAGTGGCTTCTGACAGCCCTGGAGGGCCGAGACAATGCGCCTTGGTCAGGCTTTAGATTCTTGGCTGCAGGAGCACGCAGAGGGCCAAATCGCTTCTATGACTGTACGAATGTAATCTCTTGTGTTTCTGGCCATAGAAGCTGAGGTAGCTAGAAACCAGACACAAGTTAAGTTTAATTCATAAGCTTCTAAGATTTTGTTTTTGAAATTCAGTGTATTAACTGGATGATAGAAGGTCTAAGAAATAAAATGAATGAAGCATTGGGTAAACTCAGTTGAATATACAGTCTGATATTTCAAAATGAATGAGTTCTTTTTCCCGCAGGGGCAGTGCCTTGCTCTCCAGCCCTCATGCCCTCATCTTTGGAGGCTGGGCCTGCCTTGCTTTATTTATACCTGACATGAGTAGCCTGTCAGCAAAGTCCACTTTCTTTTATATTCTTTCCCTATTATCTCTCATTTCTTCCACATTTTTAACAAAAATACCATATTAGCATGATGAAAGAAGCAAAGGCTTAAATTCTTAAACCAAAGAGTTGCAAGACTCTAATAAATTAGTAGAATGCTGGAGGACATGTGTGTGAATAGATTCTAAGAATGATACTAGGGAAAACAAACAATGCTGGGTTTAGTTTACTGTATCTACATGGATGAGATTCCCAGAAAAATCTAGATTTAAAGACATGGCTAAAACAGCTTGTGGTAGTTGTAATTTTGATTGGTAGTTTAACTGAAATGTTGACCTAACTATAGCTGATAGTAAATGAATTTGTGATCCTAAAAATTCCTATGTTTAGTGTGGATGAAGAGGTCTGAAGGTTTAGGCAACCCTCTCTCCCATCTCCTATTTCCTGAGAAATGAAAAAGGACAGGCATTTTTCCGATGCCCTGGGAGATGCCCTGGCGAGGGATGTACCAGCATCCCTGAAGAGCGTCACAGGGCAGAAGCTAAACAATGCTACCTCAGGAACATGCATCTGTTTCAACGGGCATGATATAATCCAAAATTAGACAGGTCATAGCAATAAGGATAGGTGGGGTGGGTAAACGATCTTGAAATCCTAGGTAGGGGTGACTTTTCCATCTTACTATTATGCCTAATAATGTATTAAAAAATACTTTATTTCTGTCACTGTGATTTAGGAATTTTCTGGCCTAGGATGTTCAGCACTCAAAGTCAAAATGATTCCAAAGAAATAACAATTATTCCATGTCGTCATCTGGACTTCCTTATGTTTCTGAAACCTCAGACCCATTTTTTTTTTAAGGTGGTAATGTTAGGCTGGGGTGACTGCTTCTAATGATCAAAGAAAAACATGATTACTATTATAATCAAAGGCAGGGAGGAGTATCATGCATATTTCTTGAGTGCTTCTCTGGGAAATCTCTCAACATCCACAACTAGGGATAAATTTAATGGAAGATGATCACAGGGTAGGGCTGGAAACATACCAAGCATTCATACTTCTTAAGAATAAAGAAGTTGGTTACTTACCATGTAAAGAAACTTGATCAGCTGAGGTACTGGATGCAAGTGACAGGAACAACAGAGGGGTAGAAGGTGAAGATATTATATATGCTGACTCTGGGCCAGGGTCTCACATCCTTTTACAAACATGAGGACTTAGAACCGGGTTTTGTTTCTTGCTCTGTTTCCTTCCTTGTTCTATTTTCTTCTTTTCTTGCTTCTTCCTAACATTTATTATTTATATGTTTAATAATTTGTCCCGATTATCATCCAATGGCTTTATGTACTGACTGCATATAATAGTTAAATTAATAACTTATTCCTTCAATAATAGGATATAGAGGCATTACCATAGAGTAATGTAGAGTAGAAGAGAGAGAGACATCACTGAGACATGAATAAAATGACTGTTGGAACTTTGTGAAGCCTATTTTGGGAAAATGGTGAATGTTTTTTTTTTTTTGATGATGCGTAATTTCCTAGTTTAGATAATAATATGTCATTATTGCTGTGGTTGTATTATTGTATGGTTGTAGAGTTTAATTAAACATAGTTTCCCTGGTATATTAGTTCTGTACAGTTCTCAGTCATTCCTGAGGCTCAGCGTAGGGTCCATTTCTCCATCTCTTCCGATGATTTTGTAAGTACCTATTTCTTGTATCAAATCTCTCTGTGCCTACTACACCCAGGGTAGTTTTTATTACATTGGAACTTAATTAATACAAGGGTGGACTTTATTAAATGTAAATCCTCATACTTCTGCATACCTTCTCAATAATTTTCAATATGCAAAAGCAAGTTTTGAAGAGAACTTAGCAGTGGGCACTAGGGAAAGATTAATTAGTTTGCAAATACAAAGAAAAGAATTTGAAGTTCCTGGGTAATTCACAGAATAGAAATGATGGAGAAAAAATGAGTTAGTGAAGTAGCATGAAGATAGGATAACAATTTAGAGTGAAATGAGCTGAAGGATAATATTTATAGCGGAGGGATGGCTGAAGGAACTTATAAGAGGCATGTTTACTAGCAGCACTAACATATTAAAAAAAAAAAACAACTTCTGACCACTCTCCCTTTCCTCTCTCTTGAAAAAAATAACTTCAGTGAAGCCTGTTCTATTCACTGAGTTTGAGCTTTTTCAGAAAATTTAGACAAAACTTAAGTTTTACACCTTGGTTGACAAAGAATGAAAGGCAGAACTCTCAGTATGGGATGTAATACATAAACGTTTTAAGTCCGGGGGAGGAGGCATTTTTAGCTAGAGGTGATTAAGAGACTAAGTAAGGCCTCTTCCCTTTTGTCCCCTCTACCTCACCCCCAAGCAATTTCAGCAGCCATGGGCACGGTTTGAGCTTCCTAGGATATGAAAAGGTGAATTGACAATGATACACATGAATATTAGGAGAACATCATAAAATAAGGGAAATTTTGTCTGTTTCATTTCTTCTGCTGTTTTCCTTGAATACAGATCTTCATAGAAGTCTTCCAGTGAGGAAGAGTGAGAAAGAATATTTAAAGTGGTTAAGACAAATGTTTCACCATCTTAACATTGATAAGTTTAACAAAATAAAAAATTGCTTAAAGAGTACTTTAAGTATTTATTCTTTAACCCATAAATTCATGAATAAGCATTTTGAATACCCTCCTCTCTGCTAATGTCTGTGGCTATGCAGTGGAATAAGACACAACACTAGTGCCCTAAAGCATCTGCTGCTTAGGCAGGGGCAGAAAGACCCAATCACACTACCCAGGAAAGAACCAAGACCAGTGCAGTATGTTGAGCAAGGCCAGAGGAGTTCTGACAGCTTCTCAGTGAACAGGACCCTGAAGGGTTTTGAAGACTGGGAGGTAGTTAGCCAACTGCAGAAGAAAGAGGAGCCTGGGTCAACCAGAGGGTATAGTATTTGTAAAGACAGAGAATAGGTGACAACTGCAAATAGTTTAGTACAGCTGGAGAACAAGGTCCAATTTGGGAAGTAAAGGTTGTTCAGATGATTCTGGAGAATTTGGAAGAAAACAGGTAATGAAAGACTTTGAATTTTATTCTTAAGTCAATAGTAAGCAAATAAAGGATTTATATGAGAGCAATATTAGGTTGCTTTATGAAAAATGACATGAAATGGAAACAAGGGGGCCACTTAATGGTATGTCATAGTAATTAAGGTGTGGGTAATAAGGACATGAAGTTAAGTGGTGCACATTAAAAAAGTAAAATAAACTTAACATACTGATGGACATGGGTAGAAATGAAAACAAGGAGCAAAGGATAAATCCTAAGTTTCTGTTCTACAGTTAATAATGGTGTTAAATAATAA
>JAVSCE010016558.1:0-27888 GCA_032199065.1 Smutsia gigantea
ATAAGAAATGCTGTGAAATTTAACAAAGAACATCTGTTTTTCATTTGAGGTGCATTCAAGTCTTCATTAAAGTGTCCTAACTGCTCTTTCCTTTTTCTATTTCACAATGGCTTTCCTTTCTAACACTATTGCAAGTTCAGCATGTGACTTAAAAAACCTCAGTTATTGTGGCATTTCCTTTGAAAAATGCCAGGAGAAACAAGGGAGAAAGCTGAAATCTCTGAGTTTAATAACATTTTACTGCCACTCACCTTTTCCATATTTCCTAGGGGTGTTTATTTTCTACAATTATTTGAGGAGGCTTTACTGAACCTGAATACCCCAGAGGCCTTCATGCCTGTCTGCAGGGAGGCCCAGGAAAACCTGGCCTGAAAGTGAGTTACTGGCATTAGTCCCTTTGACGGCAATGTTTGGTCACTTTCTGTAGGTGAAGGAATCAGTTCATTATAGTGTAAATGCAATGCCTCATATTGCTTCATCCTGCCAAATTCATTTGAATATATAATTTATCCTGAATGAAAAAGTCATCATTTTTCAAACATCTCCTTTGTTTTCTTGCAAGTTATTAGCCCATTAAAATTAACAAATGAACTTGGATGATTACTCCCTTGAAGAAAGAGAAAATATTTTATAGACTTATAGGGCAGGCCTCTTAGATTTTATGCAATAAATTGCATCTAAATATAGCCAAACTATTTTCATTTTAGTAAATGATTAAAGAGAGCTAATCACCCAAGTACATGTTTAAGTGGATTTGGGAAAAGAAAAGTATATTTTTAAGCACATTTAAAAAATGTTGCAAAATACATTTCTATAATAAAAATCTTTGTATTTTAGATCACTTAGGTCAAATTATAGTAATATACTACATTGGTAAGTACCTGGCAATAAAGGAAATATAGGATTTTCTTGTGGCTGGAAAGGCAGTATAGAAATGTCAATCCCAATATGAAATAGATCTTTACCAAAGATCAATTACATAATATGACGAATTTGTTCAAAACGTTATAGATGGAGAAACAAAGTCTGACTTACAGTAGGCTCTCAATAACCACTGGATCCTCAAAAATATTTACTGTATAGAGAGGTAATAATATAAATACACACATACACATATACATAAATGTATATGTATATATTAATTTTTATCCTCATGTTACTACTGCAGGAGACTGATGTCAAAAAGGTTAACACTCTGCCCAGAGTCACACATAAGCCAGTCAGCGGCAGGCTGGAAGTTTTAATTTTCCACCTGTTAACTTTGAGTACAAAGATTATTCTGAGAATCCAGTAGGAAAATAGAATAAATTAAGTAAATGAACACTGGAAAACCTATATTAAAATCTTGAAAAAGAGAGGAGATAAGAACAAACAAAAGTCATGAATCAATACAGTTTGGAATGGTGCCCTGCATCATCATCCCTGATTTGGGTTAGGAACATTAAGGCGAGTCATGCCTAGAGATAACCAACGTTAAATAACTGATTCCCTTAGGGGAGGCTGGAGCCAGCCCATCTGGGATGCTTGCCAAGGGATAGTTATGCCTGAACCCAAGTGGCCTGGGGCTGTAAAACTCCCTGAAGCAGCCAGAGGTGCAGAAGGCAAAAGGTAAGGGAGATTCCTTGCAGAGTCAAAAGCTACCTAAGTCACTTTAAGATCAAACCCAAAAGGTGAAATGGGAGAAATAAGAAACAACTAAAACACAGATCATTGGAAGTAAACTGGAAGAGAATGGGAAGCAGAAACAAAATCTTCAGAGCCTAAGAACATGGGACAAGAGAATTTGCCTTTCACTTTGTGGATAAAGAATTTGTAGAGTGAAGATAGACACCAAAAAACCTCTAGGGTGTAAGAGGAACATTTAGTCTAGCTTTGACAGCTGTGGATAGCTAGAATGTAGTATCTAAATAGTTCTCTCCCCAGTATTAACTCAAATAGTAGACAAGAAATCTATTAATACCTATTTACTGTGTATGGATCATGTTCTCAGTCCTCTGTTAAACGCAAAGAGAAAGAGAAAGGAAATAAGATACAGTCCTTGTTCCTAGGGCTTCCATTCTGGTTAGGGATGGGAGAATAATCCCCTTTTCTCCCTTCCTCCGAACTGGATAATCATTCACTGAGCATCTCTCTCACTTGATCCATGCAGAGATCATGTCAACTCACTCTTACTTTGAAGGGTTTCTTGAACCCAATACTTTCTTTTACCTTCCTCTACTCCAATCTGGGCCCACAAGCTTAGACTGACAATTTTCAGTGTTGCTCTTTTCTAAATAACTTCCATGGGATATTTGGAGGCATTACTCTGCCAGTCCCAATCCCAATCCAAAAAAAAAAAAAAGGTCTCAGGGTCAGATAAGTGTAGGAAACAGAGTTAAACATAAACAGGTGTCTTTACTAAGGAACAATTTATGGCCTTCAAAATATGCTACTTTGCACTGTGCTTCCTCAAGAACATATTATGTATCTTATTTAACTGCAAGTCCTTTCTTTTGAGTGAAAATTCTTTGGAAGAAACTCAGGATAACACTTTCAGAATCATTAGCCTGTATTGCTGAAATAGATTCCAAAGCGTATGCTCTTTACTCCCCTCTCTAAAACTATTCCATACATTTTACCATATTGTTTTCCCAAAGGTATTATTTTGGACATATCATCCACCTAATAACTATTTTCACAGGCTGCTCTATGGCTAATTCTGAAGCCTACATTTGGCAACTTATCAAGATAAGTCCCCTCCACTCAACTAGTCTGATCTACTCATATTTTCTAGATTATGCCAGCCTCCATATATTTGTGTGCTATTTATATTACATGGAAAACAATTCCGATTATTCCACTAGTATTGGTCTTACAAAATGTTTAAGATTGCCTAAACATCACTGGAGTTTTTCATAGTCACTTCCTCCTTTGAATTTTTGTCATACTTATTTTTATGGCCTACACATACTCTGTTTTTCTAAATAGATTATAGGCCTCTCATGGCTAAGAAACATGTTTGTTTTGCTTTACTTACATCCCTAAGACCTAAAACAATGCTCTACACATCGATGTAAAAAGACGGCAATACAAGGAAAATAACAAACATCAACAATTACATCTTAGAATCCAGCAAAGCTTTATTTGCTGAACATTTGCCTAATAAGGCTGGATGCAATGTGCTTTCAGAGTGGTTATCTAGAAAGGAAAGGGCTCATGACCACCATACATCCTCATGTGGCATTCATCAATAGGATGCTATATGAGCTTTCTAGAGCCATCATAACAAAATACCACAGAGTGGGTGGCTTAAACAACAGAAATTTATTTTCTAACAGTTCTGAAGCCTGGAAGTTCAAGATCAAGTTGTCTTTGGTTTCCTGTGAGACTGCCCTCTCTGGCGTGCAGACGGCCGCCTCTTGCTGTGTCCCTTGCATGGTCCTCTCTGTGTGCTCTTGTGCATGTCTGTGTCTTAATCTCTTATAAGGACATCAGCTGAGTTGGGTTAGGGCCCACCCATAAGACCTCATTTTATCTTACCTCTTTCAAGGTTCTATATATACTGTGTCATATTTTGAGGTATAGAGGTTAGGACTTCAACATATGAATTTTGGGGGGGACATAATTCAGCCCTTAATAGGTGCCTTTGAATAACTTATCAAATGTGTGGGACCAACCAGACTGAGACACTGAACAAAGAGTAAAGCACCACACTACTATTCCAAGTTCTCGTTTTTAAGTTTCTTAAATACTTTTTTTTAATTACATTATTCTTTACTCCAGAATAATTCCTGGTACATGGTAATAAAGCTTTTGAAACTAAAGGTGATTACTTTCTTTGCTTCAGGAAACATACAAACCAAAGGCAAGCTTAAAGAGACACATCCCACTGCTAGAACCCATCAGCCATGTGGTCGAATACCAAACTGCCCACACTCAGGAACCTAGCACAGAGGAATCCTTCCTGTAGTCCTAACTACTGTGCTTTCTGGAAGCATGAAAGGTATATATCTGGAAAATTTTCATTAGAGCTGTACATTTTTGTAGATTTCTGGTATCAAGAAAATACTAGTTTAATGTACATATGAAAAAGTGGGGAGAAAGATTTGATGAGGGGAAAAAAAGGACACGAAAATTTCAGGACTTTCTAGTTTCTTTTAAGTCTTCTTAGAATATCTTAATATTAAGAATTAAGTAAGTATAAGAATATATTCCAGTGTCACTTGAATAGTTTTAAGTAAAACAGATACACAGTCTTCTCTCCTGGAGCTTACCTTCAAATAAGGAGACACACAAGAGAAACAAGGAAATACCTAGGATTTTAGATGGTCATCAGTGCAGTAGGAAAAATAGTTCCTACTGAAATTTAGCTGAAATTTAAATGGGGAAAGGAGCAAGTAAAGTTTCACCAAATAAGTACCATGGTATCAAAGACCAGAAACTGGAAAGGGGAAGAAGCCATGTAGATATTAGAAGGAAAGAACATTCTAGAAAGTGGGAATCACAAATGCAAAGGCCCTGAGAGTATGTTTGATGGATTTGGTGAACAAGAGAGAAACCAGCATGGCTGAAGCAGAGTTAGTGAGGGCAGAAAAACAGGAAGTGAGGTTGGTGGGGTGCCCCAGGGCCAGATCCTTGAAGGCCATTGACCATTACTCTGAGTGAGGTGTGAGAAGCTATGGAGGGTTCTGAGCAGAAGAATCACAGGATCAGAGCTGAATTTTAGGGGGAATACTTCTGGTTTTGGAGAATAGACTAAAGTGGATGGAGCAAGGAGTTAAGAGGCTATTTCAATAACCCAGTTGGGAAATGGTGGTGGCTTGCACTAGAGTCATAGCAGTAGATTTGTTGAGAAGTGGTCAGTTCTTGATATGTTCTGTAGGTAGACCCAACTGATTTTGTTAATGGATTGGATATGGAATATGAAGAAAAAAGCAGAATGAAGGATAATTCCAAGATTTGGGGTCCTAATCAATTGAAGGGTGGAGTTGCCGTTAAATGTATATTTAAATATTTACATGTATATTATTCCCCCCAATGATATTAATAATTTTCCAGATATTATTTTAGCTGCAAGTTGAAACTTTGAGAAATGGCATGCTTTAGTGCCTAGCACACAATTTCACACACAGAAGTACTCAAACATTTTCTTAATTAATACAATAATAAAATATGTGTAAGTATTAAAATAAAGCATTTCAGTTTTCCATAAACCTGTCCGTCAAGGATATTCTTTGCACATTACATCGATGATAAGGGCAATTTTTGCAAAAGGAAAAGTTTTATATAAGATAAGTTATGGCATTAATTCAACCTGAAAAGCTATTTACATTGGTTTTCTTGGTGAAAGACAAGTTGAATCACACAGACTTCCTATACAAAATAGAATTAGAGGTTACTTAGAAGATTGAAGAAGGTTACCAAGATCCTTCAGAAGTATGGCGACAATGCCGCACCACAAATGTTATACATTTTAACTGTAAAGTTGTTCAACTTCTAATTAAAGATAGATGTGAGTTGTTACTGATAATTAGGGATCAATTAACTGAGCGGCTATAAGACAAAAAAGACAACTGTTTTGTGATCAAAAAGATTTTACTAAATCTGAATAATAAAACAAAAGAGTTGAGCATAATCTCTAGGAAAAAAAGTACGTAAAAGCAATTAAAAGCCTAAATATAGAGGCAATTCAAATTTTCTTAAAGTAATTTTACCAAAGCGAGAGCAATTTACCTATATATATATATATATACACACACACACATATACATATATAGACACATACATATTTACTCATATATATACACATATACATATTTACTCAATAAGTCTGCATATATATGTACACACACATACACACGCAACATATGTCCATGCAGCTTCTCTTTTATAAACTCATGAAAATACTCATCATTCTAAAAATGTAGCAAATGGCATCTTTCAAGTATGCTAAGTCTGTTTCTCCGGATGTATGCTTTCCCTCCATCCAACTGCTATCTATCATTCAAGGCTCTACAAGGCTTTCTTTGATTTTTCCAACTCACAATAGTTCTTCTCTGAACTCAATTTGTATGATTCATAATCATACAATCATAGCTGCCCATGATATCTCTTGTATTACAATACTATACTTTTACCCTGCTTTGTCATTTCAGTGTTTCACTTGTGCAACCCAAATGAATTGTGAGTTTTTTGAAGGCAGAGTGCATGTGGCTAATATTCATTAGTAGCTAATATGTAATGGTATAGGGGCATTATGATGCTGTATTGAATATGTAAAGTGATTCATATATAATTAATAATATATATATATTCATTTGTTTCTCTTAATGATTAAAATTATCTATTGGAATATAAGCGTAATAAAACCCTTAAAATAAATGTTTGTCTTTGGGATAAAAATGTATATGGAAATTATTCAATTATTCAAAAAAGAATTCTGAAGAAATAAATAAAAGCTATTAAGTTAAACCAGAAGACTGTTTAGATTGTTTTCTACCTTTTCTTAACCATCTTTATGGTATTTTTCATGCTCCTTAAATCTTAAACATATATAAACATATATAATCATCATTAAAAAGTACTTATTTTGTGTTGTCCTGTAAAAAGGATCTTCTCAATTCTATGGAGAGGCTCCCCAGTCATTGCCTTTAGTATCAGTCCTAAGAAAAATCTCCTAACCCAGGGTGTTCTATCAGCAATAGTCAGCCCACTTCAATACACTAACAGTCTAAAGACACGTGGGATTCATATACCAAAAAGGGCTATCATGCCAGTTTGGGTACCATCTCTCCACTCCATTGTTAAGAGTTTCCACTAAACTTAGTCATGATGGATTTTCAAGTATCTAAATATATAAATATATTTCTCCCGTATCACCAAGATTATCTGAACTTTAGTCCTCTAAACCTTAGCTACATATTGTCAAGAGTATTAACACTTAATGAAGCATTTTTTAAAAGTGTAATGCAATAAAACCTGCAGAGTTATAGGAAATCTTTTGATGAAACAATGGAAACACCTGAATTTTCCAGTCTTGACAATAGAATGTAGACATCTTAAATGATATGAGATAATGATGTACATTACAATAGCTTATGAACTATAAAACTCTATGGAAATGCAAGATCAGATGACATAGCCCACAGACTATCCAAAGGAAGATTTACATTTCATTTATGCGTATTTACAGTAAGTAAAACTAAAAAAAGTTTTAAATAACTCATTGCAAGGAACATACCCTAACAGAGTATTCATTATTTATTTGCCTGACATATATATGGTACACTTATGCTATGCCCTTGCCATTCCCCAATAGGACCACTTAGTACAAACAGAGAAATAATTTGTTTAGCTATATAATCAGGAGAGACTGCACACAATAAAAGAAAGCATTCTGGTTTTTAAATGAATAAAAATTGATTGTGTCCCTATAAAAACTAAATTGGCAGAGTGTTAACTGCATTTCACATAAACATCTGTAGCGGGCTGCGCCTCTCCGCTGTGCTGTAATGCAATATGGGACACTTAGGAATAAATGCATCCTCCAGATGAGTTCAGAGAGATTTTCTAAAAGCGCCTGATGAGATTGTAAAAATTGGATTAGTCAGGACTGCTAATGACACTTAAAACAAAGGGAAATCTTTAAACAGAATTATTTTGCACTTCTCTCTTGATAAATTACATGCAAATTAGTGTTGATTGAAAAATGTTTGCCTTGAAGGTAAAGTCACACTAGTAAAGAAGAGGTCATCCTGTATCAAACACAGTACCCCTCAACAGGGGGGACTTTACAGTTAACATTATGTCCTTTTTGTAAATTATTTCCATAAACAGTATAAGGAGTTAGAGACATTTATATTTTATCTTTAGTGCATTTCTGGGTATTATAATTATGATACACATGACTTTATATTATGCCTAGTCCCAGGTGTGTGCGGATGTGCAGGTATGTGTGTATATTCATTTTGTGTGTGTATACACTTTATATGTACCATATATACACACATATCCATATATACATGTATATGCACTACATATTTTTTAAAGGATACATATGTATATGCTTTTAAGCTACCAAAGTTTCCCATTTTTTTCAGTCCATCAGTTTGAGTAAAATTGTTATTTCAGTTAGGACTTCTTGTATCTTTGGATAGTTTCATTCTTGGCACAATTTTTGGTGATTCGAGTAAATCTTTTTGTGTTATTTATCCCCTCTACTGAAATATCAGTGTGCTGTGTTAGAAAGAGCAGAGTTCAAAGTCTAGTTATCTCTGGTGCCAGCTTTAAAACTAGGAACAAATTTATGAAGGAACAGCTTTATAACCAAGAACTTGGGGCTTATCCTTGAAGCCTCAGTTTCTCCATCTCTAAAATATGTAAGAATGCATAACTCTTTTTTTTCAATCCCATCATTCTGTGGCTACTTGGGATTCTTTTTTTTAATATTATTATTACAATATTTTTTATTAAGGTATTATTGATATATCCTCTTATGAAGATTTCACATAAAAAACAATGTGGTTACTACATTCATCCATATTATCGAGTCCCCCCCAGTACCCCAATGCAGTCACTGTCCATCAGTGTAGTAAGATGCCACAGAGTCACTACTTGTCTTCTCTGTGCTACACTCTCTGCCCTATGATCCCCCCCACCTCATGTGTACTACTCATAATACCCCTCAATCCCCTTCTCCCTCCCTCCCCACATACCCTCCCTCACCTCTCCCTTTTGGTAACCGCTAGTCCCTGCTTGGAGTTTGGGAGTCTGCTGCTATTTTGTTCCTTCAGTTTTGTTTCATTGTTATACTCCACAAATGAGGGAAATCATTTGGTATTTGTCTTTCTCCACCTAGCTTAATTCACTGAGCATAATATCCTCCAGCTCCATCCATGTTGTTGCAAATGGTAGGATTTGTTCCTTTCTTATGGCTGAATAGCATTCATTGTTTATATGTACCACATCTTCTTTATTCATTCATCTACTGATGGACAATTAGGTTGCTTCCATATCTTGGCTATTGTAAATAGTGCTGCAATAAACATAGGGGTGCATATGTCTTTTTGAATCTGAGAACTTGTTCTTTGGGTAAATTCCTAGGAGTGGAAGTCCAGGATCAAGTGGTATTTCCATTTTTAGTAGGAACCTCCATATTGCTTTCCACAATGGTTGAATTAGCTTACATTCCCACCAGCAGTGTAGGAGGGTTCCCCTTTCTCTGCATCCTCACCAGCATTTGTTGTTCTTACTCTTTTCGATGCTGGCCATCCTTACTGGTGTGTGGTGATATCTCATTGTGGTTTTAATTTGCATTTCCCTGATAATTAGCGATGTGAAGCATCTTCTCATGTGCCTGTTGGCCATCTGAATTTCTTCTTTGGAGAATTGTCTGTTCATATCCTGTCCATTTTTTAATTGGGTTATTTGCTTTTTGGTTGTTGAGACATGTGAGTTCTTTATATATTTTGGATGTTAACCCCTTGTCAGATATGTTGTTTACAAATATATTCTCCCATACTGTAGGATGCCTTTTTCTTTGGCTGATTGTGTCCTTTGCTGTACAGAAGCTTTTTAGTTTGATGTAGTCCCATGTGTTCATTTGTTTCCCTTGCCCGGGGAGATGCGTTCAGGAAAAAGTTGCTCATGTTTATATTCAGGAGATTTTTGCGTATGTTGTCTTCTAAGAGTTTTATGGTTTCATGACTTACATTCAGGTCTTTGAACCATTTCGAGTTAACTTTTGTGCATGGGGTTAGACAATAATCCAGTTTCATTCTCTTGCATGTAGCTTTCCAGTTTTGCCAACACCAGTTGTTGAAGAGGCTGTCATTTCCCCATTGTATGCCCATGGCTCCTTTATCATATATTAATTGACCATATATGCTTGGGTTTATATCCAGGCTCTCTAGTCTGTTCCATTGGTCTATGGGTCTGTTCTTGTGCCAGTACCAAATTGTCTTGATTACTGTGGCTTTGTAGTAGAGCTTGAAGTTGGGAGCATAATCCCCCCAGCTTTAAGAATGCATTATCTTTAAAATGTGTGAGATTATGCATAGGTCATAACCAACTAATCTGATCACAATCAAACGGTATATAGTGAATTAAGTAAATTAATTTATATATTTATGTATAGTAAATAACCTGAGTAAATAAACAAAGTCAATTCAAACATCTACTACCATATACATAGCAGTGTGCTGCTGGGCACTTAAGAATGCCATAGACATAAGTCACAACTATTGTCTCCAAGGATCTTAAGATCTCCTGGAAGAATTAGAGGCACTTAAAATATTTAATAGGATTACAATGAGTGATATAGGCAGGAAGTGCCGTCAAGGTTGATTAATGCAGAGGCAATGTTGGGTGATGACTTCATGAAGGAAGTGAGGGCTGTTGGAATGATGTCTGGGATGTGGAGAGTGTGCAAAGGTGAAAAGAGAGAAGGGGGAATCCAAGTGGAGGACCCAAGAGAAGCTGGAGAAAGCACAGCACAGACAGGGACGTGCCTGACACTGAGACTGGGAAGCCATAGTGAGAGCTCTAGGCAGACATAAAATATAAGCAGATAGATCTCTGGCTGCAGCTTATATACACTGAAAAAACTTGCAAACGTGAGCTGAATCTGTGTGTGAGGTTTGGAGAACATCTTCATGGATCTTACAGATCAGAGCAGTTATCTGAAGTCTTGGAGGGAAACCTTGAAGAAAGGATTGGCCAGAATGGGTGATGAGTCAAACTCAAATACCCAGGCTACACTGGGTTAGTCAGGTTTCAAGGAGCCAGCCAATCAAGATCAAAGACAAGATCAGAGATTTTGGTACAGGCACTGAATCAGCATTTAAAGATGAATCTCAAAAATGGTGACACTTTTTTTTTTCATGCTCACAACATGAGGTGGCATCAAAGCTGGGATTAGAACCCAGAATGCTTACGTACCTCTTCATAGCTCCTCCCAGGCACCATCTCCCAAGTTCCCTGCTCCCCTGAAATTAGCCGCTTTACTTTGAGACTGTTTGGCCTCCAAAGGATGAGAATGATTATGACAAGGTAGTTCCCCCAGCTACTGTAAGTTGGAGAAGGGGATATGTAATAAGCTTTGGAGTGGTCGTTTTAAGCTGAAGTTTGAGAGTCAGTTATGTATTAGTTGGGTTGCTGATCATCCAGCTGGCATCCCAGGACACACTGTGAATGCTGTTAAATGTCCTTCCACTTGACCATGATTCTGGGATCTGTACTTCAGGGTACATTTGTCTTTTCCAATTAATTCATTCAACAAATACTCAGTGGGCTCCTCCATCGTTTCCTGCCTTCATGGAATTACTTGGCCTACCATTCATTCAGGTGTTAGACAGATGGAAGTAGAGTTATAGAGCTTAATGGGCTGTGTCAATCCTTCCCATAACAATATTAACTCAGTTAAAGAACACTTGCTAGTTTATTCATTTCACAAATGTTCACTGAGCACCTACAGGCACTACAGGAAGTATAGCAAGTAGTGTTATGCTTAACGAGCCAGCAGTCCCTGCACTAAACTAGCTGTGTGGCCTTGAAGATGTCTTCTAGAGGTAGATACACTTGTGTAGAACTTTGAAGTGTTAGTAGGCATTTTCTCTGTAGAAGAAATAGGGGGGAAGGTCACTCAAGGAAGATTAAAATAGCCTGTGAAAATAAAGGAGGTGTGAAGCAGCAAGATAGGGCCTGCTCGTTCTGCTTGGAACCCAAAAATTCTGAGTAGATGCCAAATCGCAAAAGGTCCTGTATGCTAAGCTAAGGGGTTTGAGTTTTATATGCAAAGCTCTGGGAAGCCATTGGAAGATTGTATGACTGGACTATGGCAGGACCAGTTTTGTGTTGCATAAAGATAGTTCTGGTAGTGGTGATAGAAAAATCATTTTGGAAGCTCTTTGAGTAATAAGGGCAGGAGGTGATGAGGGCCTTAACTAAGGCAGTTCTGGTGCCAATGAAGCCAAGGGACACGATCAAGAAGACTTTTGGAGGAAGTTTCTATATGACTTTATAACTAGTGGGAAATGGGTGAGAGATAAGTACAGGATGACAAATGCTCCAGTTCTTAGACACTGTGTCAAGGACAGGCCATTTTCTGCAGTGGAGAAGACTAAGAATGCAACAGGTTTATGGGTGGGGATGACGAGCTCGGGTTCAGACCTGCTGAGTCTAAAGTGTAGGACATGCCAGTGAGGATGCACAGTAGACATCTGATATGAACTTGAGACTCATACATCAAGTTCCTATTGGTCTCTCTACCCAAACATCCCTTGAGATACATATTTTTGAGTTACATGTTTTTAAATCATAGTTACCAACATGAATATGGATAAAGTGGCCCAAGACAAGCACATAGAGAATAAAGGAATGTATAAATGAGAAAGAAAGATGAACAATGACCATGTGGTGCAAGCTCCCAAAAAGGTCCCTAAAGGTGGAGAGAACAAAGTAAGAGCACCCTTCTGTACACACACACATGCTTAGGAGGAGGCCCACTTAAATCCATTTGTGGGCCATTTTATGGAGCAACTTAGTATTGATTATGAAAGTCAAACTTGTTTTGCCATTCATCAAAACCACTGATAAGTCTAAACACAGACCCAAGGATATATGCACAAAGGAGGGGAAAGAAACAAAGAAACGTTCAAGATTTGGGCCTGACTGACTTGAGGAGTTGTGACATCACAGTAGTAAACAGGCATTTTCCTGAGAGGTTAATATTGTGTATATGCAACAGAGATAGCAGTGAAGACAGGGAAACACCTGTGATTCACTTTGGAGTCACTTACATAGAGAAGACAGTTAAGACCACCCAAATCAGACTGGAAGGCTAAATTCTATCTCCCTCCCCACCATAGAAACAATACAAGAACAGCAATTCATCAAGTCTAGGGCTCAACTGCACCTTTCTAGCAATGTGCTTGCAGCAACATAGTATGGTATAAAAAGATAGAATAAGAAAGAATACTGGCTTCTAAGGCATCTCTGGATTAAAATTCCAGCTCTTTTACTTACAAACTATGCAATTATGGACAAGTAAATATGTTTTGTCGATGTATCATCTTTCTAATATTTAATTAAATATAATAATATAGTCCTCTGATAGTTGTAAATGAAGATAAAGTTAGATAAATTACAGTAGCTAATACTTATTTAGCTCTTAGTATAACAGACAATGTGCTAATAAGCTCTTTACATGTACCATCTTTTTAATTCTCACAACAGCTCTCTGAGGAAATGACTGAACCATTTAATGGGTCTCATGGGAAAAAGATGTTTTCTTCTGAAGACATTTGAATCCTGAGGTAACTGAACTGCTTCCTAGATTACAGAATCTAATTTTCAGGTTTATATAAACTATCATCTATGCATATGACTATCTCTAGTTTAAGTTGAAAGTGATTGAGATATATATATAAGCCTGTATCCCAGAAATCCATAAGATGTATGTGACTTCTTTATCTGAGGATGGCTGTTACACATTGTGGACCATTGTACACAGCAGGTTGTATTGCTTTTGAGCATTCATCAAACTTTTTCTGGCATTCATCAAAAATTTCTGAATGGATAGATTCTCACCTCGTGTTTTACTGAGTGTTAACTTAGGCACTATAGCAGGTACTGTGCTCTGGGTTCCGTAGGCATTAATTTAATTATTTTACAATACCACTACACAGTTGAAGCTATAATTGTGATTTTACAAATAAACTGAGATAGTTGAGGTTACTTGACAAAAATCACAGGGCTAACCTATAGTATGGGGACATGTGTACCCTATTTATCATGTCCTGGCCAATACTGATATCATAATACTTTCTCTCTTAAATACTTTTCTTTATGTGATATTCTCCCATTCTTTACACTCACAGCCAAATGAGAGCCAGTACAGGGTACTACTAGATTATATACTCTCAGCTAGTGAGAATTTATGCCCCATAAGTCTCCATAACCGGATTCCTACATATGTGACAAAATGACTGACCAATTGAGTGATTGGTTGCTACAGGTATTAATTTTCAAGAAGAATAAGTAATAGTTGTATTAATTCCACTCACTTCATGCTCAAGTGACCTCTATCACACAAATTTACTACAACTTAGGTGACCAGTGTACATGAAATCAGTTCTGTTCAAAACACACAACGAAAGCCCAATACTCCTTTCTAACAAAAGAGAAATGGTTCATGAGCAACCTAAGTCAGAATGGGAGTAGAGGTAGACTTCCAGGACTGGATCTCAACATGAGCCCAGAGTCAGGCATTCGCTGTACCAAGGAAGGATATGTAAGGACACAGATTCAGGAAAGAGAGCAACAGGAGATGTTAGTAAAAAAGCAAAAAGTACAATCAGAATTTAAGTACCATTTGCCAAAAACAGAACACATGATCACAGACTGAAAGGAAGAAGAGAAAGTGACCAAGAAAGATTCTGGTGATAAGGATCTAGAACCCAGTATTGAGAATATAGTCAACTAAGCTGAAGATGTAAGGATGGGAGGTGCTGCCTGATGGGACTGATGTCAGGTGGGAACCACGGGGAGAGGAGAGCTAGCTTGGTGCTGAGGACATGCGCTTCTTGCTCAAGGCACTAAGTCTACACAGAGAAGTTAGACATGTAGGAGACAGAACTACACAAGAGAACTTACACTCTTACACAAGGAAGATGAAATACATAGTCTCATAATTTTATTCCAAAAGCCTCTGTACTTCTGAAGTTCACTCCCTTAACCATTGAAGTTGGATTTAAACTGTCTGCCCCATCAACTAGATTTCACATCGTGGGAGGCAGTGATAGTAAAACTATCTTTAGAAAAATATTCCTCAAGATGGCCATTACCAAACTATTTGTGGAAAATATGTAGTTTTAAGTGCAATTTTAAAATGTACTATTTTTTTCCAAGAGCTTCAGATGTTAATTCAAGCCATGTGTGAAATTGGAGAGAAATACAACTCAAATCAGATCCTATCAAAAAAGTTTTTGAGTTTTCACAGGACAATTAACCCGATGTTTTAACATTACCAGTAGTACAATACCTTCTGTTGGGTTTTATTTTAGGTTGGTTTTCGTCTGTGTGTGTTGAGAGATTTTGAATGTGCTTCCAGAATATGGCTGAGCTCAGCAGTTAGAAATCCACCTTCATCATCCACTCCTTTTCTTTTTAAAACTCCCATTCAGTATTTTTTTAATAAATAAACATTTATAAATATATTATAAAGATACGATTTTTATAATATAAAGTATGCATTACTATACTGAGTGATTTGTGTTGGGAAGAGGCTGGATTTCAAACTTGGTCTAGTGATTTAACAGAAGAGAGAGTACGATTGGTAGATGAATTGGGAGACTTTGTATTAACAGAAAATCAGAGACTGACAATCCAATGAAACACTTTAAAAGAAAAACTACCAGTGAAGTAAAATGCAAAATTAGACATACACTCAGTATATGCTGAAGGCAAAATTATATTCTTTAAAAAAGAATTCAAAATCTCTCAAAACACACACACACACGAAAAACCAAAATTAAAAAGAAAAACAAACAATAGGTACTCTACCACAGGCTGTGTTAAAACATTGGGTTAATTATCTTGTGAAAACTCAAAAGACTTTTGAGAGTAACTCATTTGAGTTCCACTGATATTTAATGACAGTAAGAATGTAAGCATTAGGAAGTGATTTTTAGTAAAGTAATGGCATTAATTAATATTAACTTAGGCTCTTTTTTTGTGCATATTTCTCTTTAAGATTTTTCTTGTCATCACAAATCATTCTAAACTTTCAAAAATTAACAAACATGTGAGTGCTATAGGCTTTCATTTTGCATCATAAACTTCTTTCTACTCCCGTTTCACTCTTTTTCCCTCTAGACCTACAGACTAGGAAAATACAATTGACAAAAACATTAAAGCCTGAACTACACCAATCTCAGACATAAGGACTTGGTAAATATATATATACTTTTAAAGCATTTGACTTTACTTCTGAAAAGCCTTCAGTATGGTATTAAACACTTTAATCAGCATTTTGTACTACTATCACTATTATTCGTCAAACATCCAGAGGCCCTTGAGTTCAATTTTTTTTTAAACTTCTACCTCAAGAAAATACCATATTGAGACACATGATAAAATTTAGCTCTATCTTTCCTATTATGTTTCAAATGTGGATAAGAAGACAGGTGAGTAGCAATTCTTCACACTCAGCCTAAATATTAAAAACCATCTTTTGAATGAAGATGGCAGCTGCTATTTGCAGGAGTGGTGGTTATCTCTGACTGCACTGCTGCATCTTCCAATGGCCTGGTGCTTGCATCTGACTGAACCACTGCCCTTCTGATTGCTGTTAGCAAGACTATTTGCCCCAGACCTGCAGAAGTTGAAAGCAGTGCTAAAATATTTCACATTATATTTTGGTAAACCTTTATAAAATCTTCCTTCCCATTCCATTTTCAACTTATCTTAAAGCAGCAGCTGAAGCTCAAATGAAATCTCTTCTCAGCAGGCACTTAGCACCCATCTATGTGCAGCAAAAGTCACAGAATGCCAATTAGCACCTACCCACATTGCTCTGCACTTAGTAGAACTGGCGTGCTCTGAAACCCCATTCTTGTTAATTCTGTCTTATAATGCATGTTACACTGAGTGGCATAGTACAGAGCCCAAATTTTGTGCTTCCTCCACCGCAAAAGGCAGTGGTCCTCTTTATCATTGCCACTAACTCATCACTAGGCACTCCACCTTTCTGGGATCTTCAGCTTCTCCAACTTCCAATCCATCAAATTATATCTTGCCTTAAACTATTGCTAAATAGATACCTGTTGTCATCCCTTCAAAAAGTCTGAAATATAAGCAACTTTAAAGTCTGCAAAGGCCAGAAGTACCTCTTCAAAAGCCCTTTCCATGTGTGCTCCATGAATTTCATGACATTTCATCTTCTCACTAGAACTATTTCACAGCAACTGACATTATCACATTGTAGAAAAGCATTTGTTCTCAACTATGCCAAGTTGTCTGCACTTTTAGACTATTCAGATTAATCTGTTTTATGTAGTTCACATTTATAGGAAGAGTTCTAATGAACTGCATTGAATTAAATTGTAGTAATTCACAGCCACTGAAATCCAATATATACAAAGGGAAATAGAAAGATGCCCAGAGAGGGCCTCACCAGAACAGAAATTGCAATTTGTGGCTATTGGGTTCACTACAAAAGTATAACTATAAATGTGTATATTAAAATGGAATTACATTTGTCTAATGCTCTTTTCCTTAAAATGATTTCACAAGTGAACAAAGGTCATGAATTAAAATATCTAAAAGAATATGGCAAACAACTAATAAGCAAAAAATTTGAATTAATTGCCAAGAAATGACATTATAATACTATTATCACCCATTAAACTGAGAAGAATTTAAACTTTATTTTTAATGTGATCAGGGTACAGGGTAATTAGGGGTGCTGGAGGGGAGACAGGCTTGGTGGGGAAGCTCCTGAGTCCACTTTGTACATGTTGATTTCAAAGTGCTATTATGACATCCAAAATGAAGATATTAATGAAGCAACTGGATAACGTATATGGAGTACAGAAGCAAGAAGAAAATGAATATATGGGCTTATCACAGGGTGGGACTTTGCTACATAGGTGGGGAAAACCACACACACACACACACACACACACACAGCAAGAGGACTTCACCTCTTTGGTACTGGCAGGAGTGTTACTAAAATGACGACTTAATGGTCTTTAAACTAAATAGAGAGGGACCAGAAGATGAGAAGGGGCTGGTGTGTAGAAAGACATTGGAGTTGACAGATTGGCTCACAAGCTTCCAGAAAAGAATCTGAGGCAAATTACTGAATGTAATCAGGGTAAAACAAACAAAACAAAGCAGAGAGAAACCCATTATCAGCATCACAACACCATCTTATGTTTTTACTCCCCTCAGATGTGCTATCACTTTCTCCTTCTCTCACGCCTGTCATGGTTGTGGGAATCATACACATAGGCACAGTGGGTGTTGGCATTTCCCCCTATTTTTATATATGCTTTCCAGGTGTGTTCACTTAGCATCTAAATATTATGTCAGTCACATGTTCATTGACTACTGTTTGTTTGAGAACGAGGCTGGAATTAGTGAGACTGGTTTCTAGTCCTGTTCTGTCACCAACTCTTGATGGTGATCCTACCATCTGCAAAACTGCTAAGTTGACATCTTGATGGTATTCTCCAGCTTTAAGATACCCAAACAGTAACTATCTGATGAACTTACCTACACAGAAATTCTTTTTGAGGTGGAGGACACATAGCTCAAAGACCTTTTCCTACTCTAGGCTTAGTAAAAGACTTCCCACGTTTATCTGATACAGTTTGCAACTCCCCCAGTGTTTTCCCATGCTCATTATGGTATGCCCTTTGGCTTCATACCTCAGTTCCTATTTGCTGGAAAAACCTCAAAAATTGTGTACAATTAGACTATGTGACCAAATCCTTATATGCATGTCTCACTTCTTTAACTGTAATTTTTGCTTTCAATTTCTACAAAACCTTTACTAACTCGTTTCCCTCCTTGTTTCATATCTGTACTGGCTTTCAGAACATTTTCAATATTTTAAGTTTTTTCATAGTGGGCTTTTTAACTCTCCAGATTGGCCACATTGATCTTCATTTTCTTCATCAACATAAAACTCTACATCATCTATGAATGTGCCTTAATTCTCTTATCTCCATATTAACCTACAAATAGACAAGCTTATTATTTATGCTTTTATTTTTACTATTTTTGCCTCAATGAAGTCTCTTTAACATTTGCTGATTTTTCAAATATAAATATTCTCTTTTTGAAAGCTTTTACTGTCTCCCTTTTTACTGTTTTATTCCTATTTGTATTAAATATTGTACTATTCATACTGTCTTTCCAACACTGTTATTTTTTTTTATATTCCCAGATCAAAATCCTTCTCTTTGTCCAATTAACTTCAGCTATTGTTATTTTTTTGATTATGCAAAGGTGATTCTCAATTTGTATATCCAATGTCTGGTTTTTGTAAATAAACTAAGCCTATAATTAAGCCCATTTTTTGATTTTGCAAATATATTCCAAATTATCAGCATATGAATTTAGAGAAATATCTCTCTTAAGTTTTTCAAAATAGATTTAATCATTTCCCTCATGTTCTATTTTTTGTTTTCATTCTAAAAGTACTTGAGCATTTTTTTCATAACCAGCATTTGTGATACAAAGAAAATAAGATGTCCACATTCTCCAGGTGCTCAGTATAGGCTGAGGAGATAATATGTAAACAAGTGATTACAATAATGTGAGGTAAAGCGGTACAATAATGTGAGTGCGGTCAGACCACCAATGTGATCTTAACACTGGTATCCTGAGGAGCTTTTTAAAAAAAATTTCAATTTCCATGGCCCCCCAGAGATCAAGTAGGACAAAATTTTCACATTTGGCCAGAGAATTAGTAGTTAATTTTAAGTCCCCAGGTGATTGGAGTGTGCATTTTAGGACGGTTACAGTCACAGTAGGAAAACCGAGCAGGGAGCACTTATCGTTGGAGTAGGAGAATACCTACAAGGGCCAGCAGTGAGAAGTGAGCAGAGTACACCAGTCTGGGGAGAGCCGGGGAGGAGGCATTTCACGTAGACTGAAAAACAAATTCAAACCCAAGGCAGGAAATGAGTGTGTCAGCATGGCTGGAAAATGCTGTGAATGAGGTGGAAAGAAGACAACCTTGCAGAGATCAGACTTAACCTGGTTGTGAAGGTTTCAAAATGTTTGCATTTTGTCCTACAGAATTGAAAAACCATTGTGGAACCTTTCACCCTAATGCACGGCTCAACAAACATAGCTTGCCGTAGGGCTGCCTCAACAGAAGCTGATTCTGGAGTTAGAAGTTTAGTTAGCACTACTTCAGCAAGCACCCGAGGCCATCTGGTGATTCTGTAAGTTGGGTAAATACTGACTTATATAATACAGTCTCTAGGAAATGGAAACATAGCTCTAGGGCCATTAAAGACTTTGGCTAGAAATTAAAGAACTTAGAATTTTAGATTTTTTGTTAATCACATCATCTGGTGAAATCTAGCACTTCGGAAAGAAAAGAAGGATATGCAAAAAAAAAAAAGAACTGGCTGTAAATATGATATAGACTAGCAATATCCAAAAGAAATAGAACATGAGCATAAAATTTTAAGTTTTTCATGAAGTTTAAAATTTTTCTAGTTGCCACATTTTTAAAAAAAGACAATTTTAGTAATTTATTTTATTGAACCCAGTATACCTAAAATACTATTTCAACATATAATCAATATCAAGATTATTAATGAAATACTTTATATTCTGTTTTGCACTGTCTTCAAATCTACTGTATACCACATATGTATACATATATATCTATATACATATATATAATTTGATATATACCAGGTATATATATATATATGACCTAGTATATATGCCTACATGTATGTAGATATATGTATATGTATGGGTATCTATCTATACACACACACACACACACATTTTCTTTATCCATTCATCCACTGAGAAACACTTGGGCTGTTTCTATATCTCAGCAGTCATGAGTAATGCTGCAGTGAGCATGGGACTGGAATGCAGGTATCTCCTTGAGACAGTGACCTCCTATCCCTTGGATACATACCCAGAAGTAGAATTGCTGGGTCATATGGTAGCTCTTCTAATGCATTGAGGAAATTCCACACTGTTTTCCAATGTGGCCATATCAGTTTTAATTCTAACAGTGCACAAGTGTTCCCTTTTCTCCACAGCCTCACCAGCATTTGTTATCTCTTGTATTTTTGATAACAACCATTCTAACAGGTGTGAGGTGCTGCCTCACAGCAGTTTTGATTTGCCTCTCCCTGATGATTAGTGATGAACACTTTGTCGTGTACCTATTGGCCATATATGTATGTCATCTTTGAAAAAGTGTCTATTTGGGTCCTTTGCCCAGTTTTTGTTTTTTTTTCCTATTCAGTATATAATTTCCTTGTATATTTTTGGAATGTTAACTCATTATCAGATACAAGGTTTGTAAATATTTTAATGCATTCCATAGGTTACCATTCCATTTTATTGGTTTCCTTTGTTGTGCAGAGCTTTTAATTTGATATATAGTACCATTGCTTATTCTTTTTAAAATTTCCTTTGCTTGTGGTATCAAAAAAAAATCACTACCAAGATCAACGTCAAGGAGCTTATCCCTGGTTTTTTTCCTAGGAGTTGTACAGTTTCAGGTCTTATGTTCAAGTCTTTAATCTGTTTTGAGTTGATTTACATGTATCATGTAAAACAGGGGTTCAATCTAATTCCTCTGCATGTGAATATCCAGTTTCCTAACATCATTTATTGAAAAGTCTATCCTATCACCATTTTGCATATTTGGCACCTGTGTCAAGAATTAATTGACCATATATAGGTGTGGGTTTATCTGGGCCCTGTATTCTGTTTCATTTATCAATGTGCCTGTTTTTATGCCAATTTTATACTGTTTTGATTATTATAGTTCTATAACATAGTTTGAAATCATGAAGAGTGCTTGCAGCTTTGTCTTCTGGCTCAACATTGGCTATTCGAGGTCTTATGTGGTTCCATATAAATTTTAGGATTGCATTTTCTGTTTCTCTGAAAAATGCCATTGCAATTTTGATAAGGATTGTATTGAATCTGAAGATTGCTATGGGACATATGGACATTTTACAATATTAGTTATTCAATCCGTGAACACAGACTTTCCATTTATTTGTGTGTTTTTTTTCAATTTCATTCATCAATGTTTTATAGTTTCAGTTGCAGATATTTTACCTCCTTGGATAAATTTATTCTGAAGCATTTTATTCTTTTTGATGCTATTATACATAGTATTATTTTCTTAATGTCTCTTTCTGAAGTTCACTGTTACAGTATAAAAACAAAACTGATTTTTGTTTATTAATTTTGTATCCTGCAACTTTACTGAACTAGTTTATTAGTTCTAACAGTTTTTTGGGTATTGTATATACATGATCATGTCACCTGTAAGCAGAGACTATTTTACTTCTTTTGTGATTTAGCTGCCTTTTATTTATTTTTCTTGCCTAATTATTTTGTCTAGGACTTTCTTTATTGTGTTGAATAGAAGTGGCAAGAGTGGGCATCTTTGTTTTATTCCTGATATTGGAGGAAATGTTTCAGCTTTTCACTGTTGAATATGATGCCACATATAGGCTTGTCACATATGGCTTTTATTATGTTGAGGGATATCCCATCTATATCTAATTTGTTGAGAGTTTTTATCTTGAAAGGATATTGTATTTTGTCAAGTGCTTTTCTGTATCTATTAGGATGATTACATGCTTTTTATCCTTAATTTTGTTAATGTGGTAAATCACATGTATTAATTTGCAGATGTTAAACCATTCTTGTGTCCCAAGAATAAATCTTGTTTGATCATGGTATATGATCCTTTTAAATGTACTGTTGAATTGGACTTCTATTATTTTGTTGAGGATTTTTCTATATATGTTCATCAGGGATACTGGCCTGTAATTTTCTTTTCTTGCACTATCCTTCTCTGGTCTTGATGGCTGGGTAGTGCTGACCACATAAGGAACATTTGGAACTGCTCCCTTCTTTTCAATTGTTTGGAAGAGTGAGGGTTGGTACTAATTCTTCTTTAAGTGTTGGTAGAATACACCTATGAAGGCATCTGGTCTGGCACTTTTTTCTTTGCTGACAGGTTTTTTTTTGCCAATTCAGTCTCCTCACTTATCATAATCTATTCAGATTTCCTATTTATTCGTGATTCTGTCTTGGTAAGTAGAATGTTTCCAGGAATTTATCCATTTCTTCTAGGTTATCAAATTGGTTGGGGAGGACTTCCGGGAAGACGGCGGTGTGAGCAGGGCAGCAGAAATCTCCTCCCAACACTATATTTATCTACGAAAACACAGAAAATACATCTATTCCTAAAAGACAGATGAGAATACACAGGAAAGCACATAGCATGCAGCTACACCCGAGAGGACTCAGCACCCAAGAGGCGGGTAAGATACAGAGCCACGACACAGCGGGACCCGAGCCCTCCCCCACCCCAGCGCACCGGCGGGAGGAGAGGATTCAGAGCCGGGAGGGAGCGGAAGTACACCCCGCGAAGTAGCCAGCCCCGGTGATCTGCGTGGGGAGCGCTGAACCACATTGCGCAGTGCAGCGGAGATTGGAGAGACAGAGGGGTAGGATCTGAGCGGGAAACGCGCCAGGGTGCTTGCAGCCGGCTCCCGGGAAAGAAAAAAAAAAAAGCGCGCGCTTTCTTCAGTGGTCTTAAAGAGACAGGAGCCCAGCGGAGGAGCCGGATCGCCCAGCACACTCAGCCCAGCAGGATGGGAGTCCTGGGGAGTTTCAGACACCTTAGCTGGTGACTGAGGAAGCGTAGCCATACTTACACTTCTCACTGAGATCAACAGCCTCCTATTCGTTCCCACCCCTGCCAGAGCGATAAAGGGCCCTGCGGAGTGGCGCAGTCACAGCTGTGGAAGAGTGGGGCAATAGCGCCACCTAGATCATTCCCACAGAATCTACGACCGGTGGGCTTTTTTTTTGTATTTTTTGTTGTTTTGTTTTGTTTCTTCTTTTTTTCTTTTTTTTTTCTTTCTTTCTTTCTTCTTTTTTTTTCTCTTTTTTTTTCTTCTCTTTTTAAAGTCTTAAAGAGCCCAGCTGACATACGTGGCAACTATCAGTGACCAATTCTATAGCCATGAAAAGACAGAGGAATATGGTTCAGACAAAATCAACCAGACAACCCCAGAGAGGGAGACTGAAGGGATGGAAATGCACAGTCTTCCTGAAAAAGAATTCAGAATAAAACTCATAACCATGTTGATGGACCTACAGAGAAATGTGCAAGAGCTGAGGGAGGAAGTGAGGGAACTGAGGAAAGACAATGCAGAAATAAGACAAGCGATCGACGGGCTTAACAGCAGAATGGATGAGATGCCAGAGACTGTTAATGAAATAGAAAACAGAGAACAGGAATACAGAGCACCTGAGGCAGAGAGAGATAAAAGGATTTCTAGGAATGAAAGAATATTAAGAGAACTGTGTGACCAATCCAAACGGAACAATATTCGCATTATAGGAGTACCAGAGGAAGAAGAGAGAGAAAAAGGGATAGAAAGTGTCTTTGAAGAAATAATTGCTGAAAACTTTCCCTCGCTGGGGAAGGAAGTAGTCTCGCAGTCCACCGAAGCTCATAGATCTCCCAACACAAGGGACCCAAGGAAGACAACACCAAGACACATAATAATTAAGATGGCAAAGATCAAAGATAAAGACAGGGTATTAAAGGCAGCTAGAGAGAGAAAAAAGATCACCTACAAAGGAAAACCCATCAGACTATCATCAGACTTCTCAACAGAAACCTTACAGGCCAGAAGAGAATGGCATGATATATTTAACGTTATGAAACAGAAGGGACTCGAACCAAGAATATTGTATCCAGCACGATTATCATTTAAATATGATGGAGGGATTAAACAATTTCCAGACAAACGAAAGTTGAGAGAGTTTGCCTCTCATAAACCACCACTACAGGATATCTTAAATGGACTGCTCTAGATGTAAGCACTCCTAAGGATAAAAAGATGTCACCAGAAAAAATAAAATCATAGCAAAGAAAGCAGACCATCCAAATACTAAGTAAAAGCAAAGAATAAAACACCTAGTATAGAAAGAATGGAGGAGGAGGAATAAGAAGGGAGAGAAATAAAGAAAGATCAGACTGTGTTTACAATAACTTAACAAGAAAGTTAAGTTAGATTGTTAGATAGTAAAGAAGCAACCCTTGAACCCTTGGTAACCACGAATCTAAAGCCAGCAATGGCAATAAGTACATACCTATCAATAATCACCCTAAATGTAAATGGACTGAATGCACCAATCAAAAGACACAGAGTAACAGAATGGATAAAAAAGCAAGACCCATCTATATGCTGCCTACAAGAAACTCACCTCAAATCCAAAGATATACACAGACTAAAAGTGAAGGGATGGAAAAAGATATTTCATGCAAACAACAAAGAGAAAAAAGCAGGTGTTGCAGTACTTGTATCAGACAAAATAGACTTCAAAACGAAGAAAGTAGCAAGAGATAAAGAAGGACATTACATAATGATAAAGGGGTCAGTCCAACAAGAAGATATAACCATTATAAATATATATGTACCCAACACAGGAGCGCCAGCATATGTGAGACAAATACTAACAGAATTAAAGGAGGAAATAGACAGCAATGCATTCATCTTAGGAGACTTCAACACACCACTCACTCCAGAGGACAGATCAACCAGACAGAAAATAAGTAAAGACACAGAGGCACTGAACAACACACTAGAACAGATGGACCTAACAGACATCTACAGAACTCTACACCCAAAAGCAACAGGATACACATTCTTCTCAAGTGCACATGGAACATTTTCCAGAATAGACCACATACTAGGCCACAAAAAGAACCTCACTAATTTCAAAAATATTGAAATCCTACCAACCAACTTCTCAGCTCACCAAGGTATAAAACTAGAAATAAATTTTAGAAAGAAATCAAAAAGGCTCACAAATACATGGAGACTTAACAACACTCTCCTAATTAATCAATAGGTTAACGACCAAATCAAAACAGAAATCAAAGAATATATGGAGACTAATGACAACAACAACACAAAGCCACAACTTCTGTGGGATGCAGCTAAGGCAGTTCTAAGAGGAAAGTATATTGCAATCCAGGCCTATTTAAAGAAGGAAGAACATTCCCAAATGAATAGTCTAAAGACACAATTACTGAAATTGGAAAAAGAAGAACAAATGAGGCCCAAAGTCACCAGAAGGAGGGACATAATAAAGATCAGAGAAGAAATAAATAAAATTGAGAAGAATAAAACAATAGAAAAAATCAATGAAACGAAGAGCTGGTTCTTTGAAAAATAAACAAAATAGATAAACCCCTAGCCAGACTCATTAAGAGAAAAAGAATCTACACACATAAACACAATCAGAAATGAGAAAGGAAAAATCACGACGGACCCCACAGAAATACAAAGAATCATAAGAGAATATTATGAGACTCTATATGCTAACAAGCTGGAAAACATAAAAGAAATGGACAACTTCTTAGAAAAATACAACCTTCCAAGACTGACCAAGCAAGAAACAGGAAAACTAAACAGACCAATCACCAGTGACGAAATCGAATTGGTAATCAAAAAACTACCCAAGAACAAAACCCCTGGGCCTGATGGATTCACCTCTGAATTCTACCAGACGTATAGAGAAGAAATAACACCAATTCTCCTTAAAGTTTTCCAAAAAATAGAAGAGGAGGGAATGCTTCCAAACTCATTCTATGAAGCCAGCATCACTCTAATACCAAAACCGGGCAAAGACCTCACCAAAAAAGAAAATTACAGACCAATATCCCTGATGAACGTAGATGCAAAATACTCAACAAAATATTAGCAAACCGAATTCAAAAATACATCAAGAGGATCATACACCATGATCAAGTGGGATTCATCCCAGGGATGCAAGGATGGTACAACATTCGAAAATTCATCAACATCATCCACCACATCAACAAAAAGAAGAACAAAAACCACATGATCATCTCCATAGATGCTGAAAAAGCATTTGACAAAATTCAGCATCCATTCCTGATTAAAACTCTCAACAAAATGGGTATAGAGGGCAAGTACCTCAACATCATAAAGGCTATATATGACAAACCCACAGCTCACATCATACTTAACGGCGAGACGCTGAAAGCTTTTCATCTAAGATCGGGAACAAGACAAGGATGCCCACTCTCTCCACTGTTATTCAACGTAGTACTGGAGGTCCTAGCCACAGCAATCAGACAAAACAAAGACATACAAGGCATCCAGATTGGTAAAGAAGAAGTCAAACTGTCACTATTTGCAGATGACATGATATTGTACATAAAAAACCCTAAAGACTCCACTCCAAAACTACTAGAACTAATATCTGACTTGAGCAAAGTTGCAGGATATAAAATTAACACACAGAAATCTGTTGCTTTCCTATACACTAATGATGAACTAACAGAAAGAGAAATCAGAAAAACAATTCCATTCACAATTGCATCAAAAAGAAAAAAATACCTAGGAATAAACCCAACGAAGGAAGTGAAAGACCTGTACTCTGAAAACTACAAGACACTCCTAAGAGAAATTAAAGACGACACTAACAAATGGAAATGCATCCCATGCTCTTGGCTAGGAAGAATAAATATTGTCAAAATAGCTATACTACCTAAAGCAATCTACAGATTCAACGCAATCCCTATCAAAATACCAACAGCTTTCTTCAATGAACTGGAACAAATAATTCTAAAATTCATATGGAACCATAAAAGACCCCGAATAGCCAAAGCAATCCTGAGAAGGAGGAATAAAACAGGGGGAATTACACTCCCTGACTTCAAGCTCTACTACAAAGCCACAGTAATCAAGACAATTTGGTATTGGCACAAAAACAGACCCACAGACCAGTGGAACAGAATAGAAAATCCAAACATTAACCCAAACATACACAGTCAATTAATATTTGATAAAGGAGCCTTGGATATACAATGGGGAGATGACAGCCTCTTCAGCAGCTGCTGTTGGAAAAACTGGACAGCTACATGTAAGAGAATGAAACTGGACTACTGTCTAGCCCCAGACACAAAGGTAAACTCAAGGTGGATCAAAGACCTGAATGTAAGTCATGAAACCATAAAACTCTTAGAAAAAACATGGGCAAAAATCTCTTGGACATAAACATGAGCAACTTCTTCATGAACATATCTCCCCGGGCAAGGGAAACAAAAGCAAAAATGAACAA